>CATKHJ010472588.1:0-14407 GCA_949750685.1 Vernicia montana
TGAAAAACCCCAAACAAATTAGGGTAGAAAACCAAGGGCAAAGATAGAAGAATTCCACTATGAGAAATAATAGGAGTTACAACATTCTCTCTAAATTAAAAGTAGATAACAACAATAATCTCTCTTGAAAATAGGAGAAACACAATTTAAATAAAACTCTTTTTTTTTTTCACTAGAAACTCTCTCTCTTTCTTTCTTAGAGATTTTGGGATGCATATTAAGCTTGAAACTCTAGCTTTTATATAGGCAAAGAACCAATAACTTCAATAAAAAAAATTCTTAATTTTGGCCACCCACGTTACCTAATTTTGACAAATTAATGGTGGGTGGTTGAGCTAATTTTGACACATCAGTCTCTCTCTTTCTCTCTCGCTTAATACAAACATCAGTCTCTCTCTTTCTCTCTCGCTGAATACAAACATCAATCTCTCTCTCTCAATACAAACATCAAATATTGAGTTACATTTTGAAGGTTTTTGGTTACGACGACTTTTAAAGGTGGAATTATAAAACTAAGTTTTGGATCAAATTTTAAAGGTAGTCAAATTGAAAAAAAAAAAATAAATCTAATATATTGCATGAAACTGGTCGTGATCAATTCACTGCCAAAAAAATAAAAAACTGTTGATTTATGGCTCATTTTTGTCTTTTCCCACATATGTGGACTTTTGGCTCAAATTTATTTTTCCCAAATCCCACATCGTAAAGATGTGGGAAATGGGATTGCTTCCTTTGGTTATAAAAGGAAGCAATCCCTTCCTTTGTAGATCATCCCAAACAATTAAGTCACTCATATTTCTAAGGCTTAATTGTATTTTTCTCTTCTCTCTCTTTGTAATATTTCTTTGTTATAGTGAAATATTATTTTGGTAGTGTCCGAGAACGTAAGCATAATTGACCGAACCTCGTTAAAATTCTGGTGTTCTTTTTATTGTCTATTTAATAGCTATTATCGGATATAGTTGTAGTTAATTATTGTGCTATTAAATTACTTGTCTTGGTAAAATTCTGGCTAAGGAAAGACGTGGTACTTAAATGTGTCATTCGTGACCCACCTCTCTTTCCTGGAAATTTACCTTGTGATAATTTGTTAGTACAATCGTTCTCACTCTATTTAACTGTGCAATAGTTTCAAGGTGAATTTATTATTATTGGTGAAAGTAAAAATTTGAATTCCACTATATATATATATATATATATATATATATATATATATATATATATATATATATGTTGTTATGTGGGTAATTAAGGGAGTTTAGCTGTTAGTCCAATGTAGCCATGTGTAAGGTAGACCTCACCATCGGTTTGATTCTAACCATGAATCAAATCAAAATTGACCTGAAAGGAACTAGAATTGAACCGGAACCTATTCTTCGCTTCCAAACTGAAAATATTAAAGTTCGGTTAAGATTCAAAATTTTGAAGAACCGAAACCATTTAAAACCGAAATCAGCGGTTCAATTTTGATTCAAACCAGAATAATAACCCGGAATAATAATCAACGGTTCTCTTTCTACTTTCTTGCAGTTTCCCTTTCACCAAACATATATCGATATTTTAGCTATATATCATATACTTTTTCATAAATCATGATTTGCTAAATTCTGGATCTCTAGAAATAATTTGGAGAAACAACCTAATCACAATGCTAAAAGGACATTGAATGAAGCCATAAGCGGCTAAAGTTAAACCTCCATTTACCAATTGGAGAATGCCAATCCATATAAAATTAATATGGCATTCATGATTATGATAACTTCTATCTCATATTGTCAAATGTGACTAAAAAATTCCTAAAAATGAGAATTAATTAAGAGTTCTATTAGTTTGTCCTAGAAAAAAATTATTTGCAAGTGAAACGCGTTATATAAACAATTAAATAAATAAATAAGCCCTGAAAAAATTAACGATGACTACTCACCCAAGTTATAATATAGCGACGGATTCCCTGCATTGGCAAACAGATGTCTAATGTTAGTGTAGATGCACAATCAAGTAATTTACATTTCAAAATATTTGATGAATTAAAAAGAAGAAAAATAAAGTTGACGAAATAATCTCCCAATTCTCATTTTCGTTACTTGTGCATAATTGAATTGATTTCTCATATAATGTATCATCATTAAATGAATAGAAATCACTAAATTAAATATTCAAGGACAACTTTCAAATAAATTATTGACATTGTGTCTTAAATCAGTAAATTATTGAAAGAACTACTAGAGCTTCCACACAAGTGCACATGTATAAGCTACAAAAATAAAGTAAATTGTCATTGTATATTATAATATAAACCGGAAATGCTCATTTTTCAGGCAGGCCTGCTGGTCGCAATTGGATATGGACTTTTCATACCTTCGCCTAATTTGAAAAATCAAGCCTAATTCATTGACCAAGTGCCATCCAAATATATACATTTATAAATTGGACTTTTCATACCTCCTACCCCAATTTGGCTTATTGTTGCCAAGTCCCAAGGTCATTTATGAGTCCAATGCATTCATTGGTTGATTGGCTAACCTCTTCTCAGTGAACAGGGTAGTCCTAGCATCCAAAGGCTAATTAAGAAGCGTGCTAATCAAATGCCCCACCGTCACTTGTGCTGGCGGCAAATCAGTAGCCCATACACCTACTTGGAGTTTGGTTTTAAGCTCATAACCCAATCAATGCCCCCCACTTGATTACAAAGCAACGTTGGCTCAGCATTTACAAGTCTAATGTAATTGAGATCCTATGGTAGAAAAACATGCACATTATATTTCAAATTTCACAATCTAACTAAAGTAATGAGATCTTACAATTGAGTCGAACGAGTAGACGACCAAGAGGAGTCTTCTCTAGTTTAAGAAGGATAGAACGTAGATATTCATATCGAACTGCAAGCAAAAAGAAGAAAATTCAAGAAGTGAGACAAGCTGCAAAAAGTCAAAAACATTCAAGTACATGAAAAACGGATGCTAGAATAACAATTTTTCATATTATACAAAAAAATATATATATATATTTTACAAAAAATTAGAAACAGCATACTGATGGTGCTTCCTGGATTGCAGAGGTCGACAATGGTGGCAGCATCAAGTTTGCAGACATTTTTTTGGTAATCCCAACAGCAACCCCCATAAAACCATGAAAGCTCAAACCCATATACCAAACTCCAGCGAACATCTGCATAGGAAATGTTGTTGTTTACATCTTTTGGAAACAAAGATGTAACATAAATTCGATCTATACTGCATGAGTCCTCCAAATCCTTCACGTAATCAGACCCAACCTTAACATACGAATAGCCTTTCAATTTCAAGTTGGAAGACGAAGAAGAAGAAGTAGAATTATGCGAAATATAGCAAGGAGTCGTATCCACATAAAGTAGAGAAATTACTGGTTTTGGACATGTTACAAAAACTAAGCCCTGATATAAATAGTCATACCCCCAATTGGATTGCAGCGGAGAATAAAACTCAGAAGTCAGTGATGGAAAAGAATAGACAGTGGCTGAAGAACGATTAGGGAGAAAACAGTAGTTATCGCTGAGCACATCGGTATGTGCCAGTCGAATTGTGAAGTTATTGTAATTGATTTCCTTGACATAATATTTATCTTCCAAACTGTATACTGGGACGTTATTTTCACAGTCAAGTTCATATTCTTGCCGGCCACAGATTGAAGGATCAGTTGTCAATCGAAAAGGGTAACTAATATTGCGGAGATGGCCACAAGAAGATGGAGTACTGCAGGGATCGTTGTTTATAGCAAAGCAAATTTGGTGTAATAATTGCAATAATATACAAATGAGGATACTATATCTGGTAGTAATTAACATTTTGAGAGAGTTATAGAGATGATAATGATGAAAACGAGGATGAGGACAACCAGAGAAACTCAGCAGTATAAAAGTTGAGCTATCAGCAAAATTTTGTTCGATTTCATTATTTTGTTCTAAATAATTTTTTAATTAGTCAACAGTCAAATGGGTTGACTCTAGCATCTAATCCTCTCAATCATTTAATGTATCAATTTGATAAAGGTCACATGGCAAGTTGTGACTGACTGGTCAATCTCATGAATAAAGGTATGGCCCAAAAAAGTTGACTTTGACAAAAATTATTCATGGTTTAGAAATCAGTTGCAACTTGCAAGGTCTGTGTTTATTCCTCGAGTCTTCCTTTGAGAAGGAATTCTGTGCAACTCTAGTACTTAACAATTAATATTGTTAGATATTAAATACAGCAATCAAGAACAAACAAGAATAGACTGTCCAGAGAGATGAATTATTCTCTGGAACTGAGTATTTATATCTTTTGCTTATTAGTTTTGGTTCTTGTAGACCATGGACAAAGCCTTCCAGATCCGGCCAATTGTCCAGAATCAAGCTGTGGAGCTGGTCCAGCTATCCGATTCCCATTCCGGCTCAAAGATAGGCAATCTAAGCACTGTGGCTATCCTGGGTTTGATCTATCTTGCACAGACAGGAATGAGACATTACTCGAGCTGCCAAATTCAGTGAAACTACATGTCAAAACAATCGATTATCTATCTCAAGCCATTAATGTCTCTGACCCAGATAATTGCTTTCTAAGACAGGCTTTAAACATCAATTTTTCTGCCTCTCCTTTCAGATTCGAACCAGATATGTTGGATTGTACATTATTCAATTGTTCATCATCAATAGAGAGATTTAATATAGATGGAAATGTGCCTTGCTTAAGTGTTCCTGGCTATCAAGTCTATGCAATTTCTGCTGATCGTCACATCAGTGATGTTCCTCTGACTTCTTGTACCAAGATGGGTACCATTTTCTCACTTCCATACTTTGCCCAATATGGATATCCATACACGTCAATTGGCTTGAATGTTCTTCAATTGAAATGGTCTGAACCAGCCACTAGATCATGTGAAACCCATGGCGGAAGATACAGATATCAATCAAAGAATGATGGCACTGAAGGTGAAGTTAAATGCTTCAAGATGAATGGTAAAACAAAAGGTATACTTCTACTTATACATAAATATATAGCTTCTATATTCACTCACTGTTAAGACTCTATCTATTAAGAGAAATTGTTGCCTATACAGCCATCTCATGTGAGATGGTACATTGTGAACCACAGTTTTGCCTAGAAATTAACATTCATGTAAACATTTTGCACTTTAGAATTTATTGTATTAATACACTTTCCTTTTCATGTATAGTTGGTTGATTAGCTTAGCTTTTTTTTTTTTTTTTGGCTCACCAACCTTGTTTCCCATATTATATACTTATTCTCTTTGTATATAATGGATTGAATTCTATGTAACAGAAATACACAAGAAACATACAAATCCTTTCATTCTTTCTCCTTTGTTTTATCAGTACTAATGGTAACATTTTCTTTTACAGGTGCCTCAAAATTAATGATTGCAGGTGTGTGTATTGTCCTAACAGTAGACTTTATTACCTATGTAGAAGATGGAGGTTCGTGATCTTGACTGGGAATATTTTGTATCTATGTGCAGGTATAACTTTAGTTTCGCTTCTACTGGGAGCATTTTTTGCTGCACTTTATCATCACCACAGCTCTGATAGAAAAGAAAAGGAAAATCAAGCCAGGATAGAGAAATTTTTGGAAGACTATGAAGCTCTTACAATCACAAGATACTCATACGCTGATCTGAAAAGGATTACAAGTCAATTTAAGGACAAGTTAGGCCAAGGAGCTTATGGAACAGTCTTTAAAGGAAAGCTTTCTAATGAGATCTTGGTGGCTGTGAAGCTCCTCAATGGTTCAACTGGAAATGGGGGAGAATTCATTAATGAAGTTGGATTAATGGGAAGAATCCACCATGTGAATGTGGTTCGCTTGGTTGGCTTCTGTGCTGAGGGATACCATAGAGCCTTGGTTTATGAATTCTTACCAAATGAATCATTAGAGAAATTTATATTTTCTAATAATAAGCATTCCCTTGGTTGGGAGAAGCTACAAGATATTGCTCTTGGCATTGCTAAAGGAATCGAATACCTTCATCAAGGGTGTGATCAACGGATCCTACATTTCGATATCAAACCTCATAATATCTTGCTTGATCATAACTTCACCCCCAAAATCTCCGATTTTGGTCTAGCAAAATTATGCTCCAAGGATCAAAGTATTATATCCATGACTACAGCTAGAGGGACGATGGGCTATATCGCACCTGAAGTATTCTCTAGGAACTTTGGGAATGTATCATATAAGTCCGATGTTTATAGTTTTGGAATGTTATTGCTAGAAATGGTTGGAGGAAGGAAGATTATCGAAGTTAATATAGAGAACACAAGCCAAGTCTTCTTTCCCGAATGGATATATGATCATTTGGATAGAGGAGAAGAGTTAAGAATCCGAATTGAGGAAGAAGGCGACACAAAAATAATCAAGAAGCTCACAATTATTGGATTATGGTGCATTCAGTGGTTTCCAGTAGACCGTCCGTGTATGACAAATGTTGTTCAAATGTTGGAAGGAGAAGGAGATGATTTAGCAATGCCTCCTAATCCTTTCAACTCTACAGGCCTTAACAAAATGGATGCAGGTATGCCTGCTCGTAGACCTCTTCACCAACAGCTACCAGCCATCTCCGAAACTGAATGACTAACTAAACCAATGGTAATTGATACAGAAAATTCTCAATTTCAAAGACTAATGAGCAACACAATTGTTTCCCTTAATAATTTCTTTCCTTTGATTTTGTATGTTTATTTGTTTATATGGATGATCAACCACTAATCAGTAGCTTCTTATTTGTAATTTGTAATTCTAACAGACACCAAAGATTTACTCAAGCTAACATAATGAAATCCTAATTAGTCTCTGACTCTGCTAGTTTGTTCAAATTTTGGTTGAGCAGAGTTTTCTTCTTACGAAAACTTCACCCCCAAAATATTCATAATTTAGTTTCAGATCTAATCTCAATCTTTTCAGAATTGCAAGGAAAATAATAAATTGATAATTAATTAATTGAGACAAGTTAAACTATAGAATTTCAGCCCAACATAGAGAGGGGAAACTTTAATAGAGACTACAACTTACGGGCTTTGGTTTGAAATTTTTGACATCATCAAGAGAAAATCACCAAATTGAAATACAAATTAGAGCATAAAACAGATAAAACACTTCTCAATAGTGAAACTGTTAATTTTAGGTTCAAATTCTATGAGAAATCTAAGCATAAATTGAGAAACTCACCGCTTTGAATCATTGCAACAGCTCTCCGTCCATTGCTGGAGAAATGGACTTGAATTCATGGCGAAAACACAGTAGCCTTTTTAAATCACAATGGAGAAAAGGGTTGGAACTTGGAACTGTTGAATTTGTTTCCTTCATTTTCTGGGGTGCCATGGTCCGTTAAACTGTTTAATATATATATGAATCCAAATATGGAAATTACTGCAGCTTATGGTGCGATCCGCCTCGACCGAGAACTCGTTCCGTTTTGAATCCGATGAGAAATTTTTGTTCTGTTTATGGTATTAGGAAAAAATAGGATTGAGTTTTACCGCTCCGTCTCACACAATCCTCGCTCTTATTTTATAAAATTAATATATATGTATTTTTTATTATAATTTCATATATATATATATATATATATATATATATATATATATATATATATATATATATATATATATTTTATTAATTTTTTTTAAAATTATATTTTTAAGTATTTAATTTTATTATTATTATTTAAATATTAATTAATAATATATAAAACTTAACATAAATATGTATAATATTTTTATTAAAATATATAAATTATAAAATTTTAACATTAATAAAATTATAAAAAAATAAATGAAAATCTTCGCCTTCATCCCAAATTTGATTTATCTCATTCCATTTTTATTCTAATTGTTTATGGGCCGAAGACGAAACCCGCCCTGTTTCGTTCCGTTCTATCGCCATTCCTGAATAAATGTCGCTGCCTTTCCAAAATGAGCTTTACCCTTTATAAAGAAAGAATTATATACTTTTATGGTTTACAGAACTTGAAACCCATTTGATTGGAGGAAGGCGGTTGTTCTTTGCTTCACAGGTTACTTTTTCTTTTATTTTTATTTTTATTTTTTTGAAAACAACGAGAACTTCATCAAATTAAATTAGGACGTTAATCGAGTCGAGCCGAATTTTAATTTGTTCAAGTTTGGTTTGATATTTTTTTTTCGAGCTCGAGCTTGAAAATTATGTTTAAACTCAGCTCGTTTAAGCTCGAGTTCGGCTCATTAATAAATTATAATTGAGCTAAACTCGAATTCGAGTTCGACTCGTTTTGAAACTCGTTTATAATTTATCAAAATACTCAAATTTCTAAATATTTATTTCTAATAAATAACTATAATAAAAATATTTAAAACTAATATAAAAGGAAAAATTACCCAATTAGTCAAAAAAATCCAATCATAAAATTAAGTATCACATGTATTACAAAAATATTAATTAATAAAAAAAATTAAAGATTAGAATATTAGATTATATAATAAAGAAATATTAGATTATATTAATTAGGAGAATATATATTTTAGTCAAATTGAATTACCAAAAAGTTTATAAGAGTATTAAAATACATTTTTTGAAGTGTCAAAATTATTAAGTTAATAATAATAATAATCAAGCTGTTCACAAGCCTGTTCACGAGCCGAACTTAACTTTGCTCAAACTCGACTCGTTTATTCATCGAGTTTTAAAGTAAGACTCAAACTTGATTTGTTTATAAAATGAACTGAACGTAAATGAGCTTTTATCGAGCCAAACACAAGCTGCTCGTAAACGACTTGACTCATTTACACCCCTAAATCAAATCATTGGCAATAACATCATGAGAAAACAATGGAGGGGAGCCTATCCAATGAACTTGATCAGACACAGAACCAACTGCTCTAGCAAGTCTATGGACTACTTGATTCGCTGACCTTCTAACATAACTAAAATTACATTGCAAGGATTTTACAGTCATCAACTAACAAATCAAAATAGGATGAATCTGAATTAGGACTTTGAATTGCAGACACTAATAAAAGAGAGTCAGATTCCATATAAACCTCTATCACACCTAAATTCTTTATCCAGCTAAGGGCTTCACGGACCCCTAAAGCTTCTGCAATGTGGGGAAGGTGCTGGCCAGGAACTCTTCCTTGCATGGCGGCTAGCATAATTCCATTGGAATTTTTGAGAATGCAACCATAACCAATGGCACTAGGATTGGAGAACACAATGGCATCCACGTTGCACTTCAAAGAACCTGCAACTGGTTTCTGCCATTTAGGCTGCGCCATTGCAAAAGGAGAAGGCTGCAAGTCTAATACATTTTTATCTAGCCAAAAATATTCTTGCCAATGTAATTGGGTTGTCTACTACAAAAGAACAGTGGGATAAGTTGAAGGAGTTGTACTAGACCAAGAATCTTTCAAATAGATTGTATTTGAAAGAGCAGTTTCATAAATTGCAGATGGGAAAAGGTACAAAAATTTCATACCATATGAGTGTTCTGAATGAGATTGTTTCTGAGTTGGAATCTATTGGAGTGAAAATTGATGATGAAGATAAAGCTTTGCGACTTATCTGGTTTCTTCCATCTTCCTACAAACACATGCAACCCATTTTGATGTATGGGAAGGATAATGTGAATTTCTCAGAAGTTGTTAGCAAGTTAATTTCTAAAGAAAGAAGGTTGAATGATGAAGGTAACAATTTTGCACAGCACTACTAGTGAATGGTGATTGGAAGAAGAAGAAGAACTCTATGAAAAAATATTTTACATGTTGGGGGTGTGGGCAATCTGGGCACGTGAAGAAAAATTGCTAAAATAATGGAGTTGGTTCAGCTAGTAGCTCCAAGTGTAAAGATGCCGCCAATAATGTCTTACATGATATGGGAGATGATGAACTCTCTTTGTAAAGAGTTGTGTATGTCCTCATGGCATGTTGCTACCTACTAAGTTGCCATAAAAGAGGATGTGATTAGTAGCGAGTCCATAGATTTACACATGGGCATTGGCTGACGGTTATGCAAGGTGTGTAGTGGAATTGTTGTCGATGGCTAATGAGCTTCCTGGAAAGTCAGCATGAAAGTTGCACCTTAATTTACTAGCAAGTTTTTTCGACATGAACCGAGATGAAATTCTTAGAATTGGTAAATTAATTCTAAGTGTGTATGCTTTTATGGTGGAGCATGATAAATTCTTGTAATTTAAAATTATGACTCTCGTTGTTAGACAGTGTTGTAGTAGCTGTATGTTTTTTTTTTTTTAATTTTTAATCATGGTGGAGATTGTTAGGAATAAATGATTAAAAATAAAATGAGTCAAAAATTGGTGGCAATTAGGCCAACCAATTTTTGACTAAATTGGTTGGTGGCAACCATTTGAACTAAATTGGTTGGTGGCAATCAATTTGAATTAAATTGGTTGTGGCAATTTAGTGGTAATTAGGTGGTAATTAGGCCAACTAATTTGGACCAAATTAGTTGATGGATGCCTATAAAAAGCATTGAGAGGAAGGCAAAGATATAATACAAGAAGAAGAAAAATTCATTATATTTAGAGAGTTTAAAAAATTTGAGAAAAATTCTCTTGGGTGTATTTGGGATTTTTGGATGTAAGAAAAATATTGTAAGTATATGTGGTTGTAACAATTTACACATAGTGAATATTTTTCTCTGGGTGTCTTTGACAACACTGTGGTTTTTCTCATTTTGAGAGTTTCCACGTAAATTTTTTGTGTTATCATTCTTCCATTATTTCTTTTGTTATTCTTGCATAATTGTGATTTGGAGGAAATTAGATTAATTAAATTAAAATTTCCTAACATTAAGTGTATTGAGTGTATAGGATATTATAATAAAAGAAGTCTTCCTTTATGATAATATCCATATGTTAGTGAAAGATTGTCATATAAAGGCTTCTTTAAAGGAAGACTTGTAAGTCTTCCTTGATAATATGTTAGAGGATATTGTCTTATGCGAGATCACAATCTTCCATTAATATATTAGTGGCACATGCCACTAATATGTTAATGGAAGATTGTGGCACCCCTTTATGATTCCGCTAACATGTTAGTGGAACATTGTGGTCTCACATAAGGGATCCATGGTAAAAACAATGGATATTATCACGCTCACCGCACCATTTGATAACTCTAATTGAAATTTATTCACTGGGACTGTTCAGCTTGACTAATTGTTCACTCCTTAAATTGTCTGAGTTGAAGATCTGCAGAGATAGAAAATAATGAGAATTGATGTTGATTTTCCCAGCAGATTCACTCTATTTTGGTGGAAAGCAATAAGAATTAGAATAATAATGTAAGTTAATTCAATATGTGTACCTTAGTCTCTTATGGGATTTATATATGAGTGCTTTAGAAATTATTAGTAGAGTTGTATTCTGTCTAGGAGCTTTATAGTTGTCGTATTCTGTCTAGGAGCTTTATAGTTGTCTATCACACCTGTATATTAAAGTGTGCTAATTGTATTAAGACTGAACCTTTATATATAGTAAGGCTGAGCATAATCCGGAACCGAACCGAAGTTCGGAGATTTCCAAAACGACATCTCCGGAACCGAACCGTGAGATAAAATTCTCCGGACCGAACTGTCTCGATTTTTCCAAACGGTTTGGTCCGGATATTCGGGACTAAATGGGACGGTTCAGTCCAATACGGGATAACGGAGATTCAGAGATTTTTTTTTTTGGAATAGAGATTTTCTATTTTTAAAAATTTAAAAATATTTTTTTTCTAACTTAAACCACTTATATTGAAATTAAATCAGTATATACAACAAAACAATCACATATAGGCAAAGTATTCATTTTTCAAATAATTAAACACCAAAATTAATTTAAAAGAAGAACATTGTAGGCTTACCGAAGGCGATTTCTCACAAATTAACCTTGGAATCCGCATGTACGCATGAAGAATAGTACACTGGAGTTTCTAGTTCCCCGGGGGCGCTTGAACCCATGCTCTAGTGATCGGCCAGCAACGCGCCGTCAGCGACAGTAGCCTATGTCGAAGCAATTTATACCGAATGATAGATTGTGAAATGCTAGTTCTAAAAATATCGGCAGTGCAAATCAACGCCTCCTTGTCTCGCCGAAAAATACTTCGAAATATGCGAAAGGCTGAATCTTCTCTATTCGATTCTAGCGACGATAGGCATCCACACCGATTAGGATAGGTGTCAAAATGTTCCTGGGATCATAAGCTTTCAAACGGTACCAAGAACACTCCAAATCGTGGCTGGAATCAACCGGAATCACGGCTGGAAGGTTGGGTCGGCGGTGGACTTCCAGACCGCTTCAGGTGGCGTGTTCTCCTCTGTCCGGTGACAGCTCTCGACCAATTCGGTGGTGTTGGGTTTGTCAAGTGATGGGCAAGGCGGCCGTGGTGGCGGTGTCGATGAATGGTGGCCAGAGAACGTAGATCGGAGGTAAATTTCTTTTTCTCTCTCCTGCCTCATTCTCTCTCTCTCCTGCCTCATTCTCTCTCTCTCTATTTTGTGTCCCGATTTGTTCCTTCTTTGATTTTAATTCAGCTGATTTTTTTTTTTATAATAAAACACACATATATATCATATATATATATACTTATATATATTCAAAAAATTTCACTTTTTAATTATCATATATATATATATATATATATATATATATATATATATATATAAACTCAAATAATTTCTATCATATAATAATAATATTAATATTAATATTAATTTACACAATTCATTACCATTATATCATAAAAAATAATTAATTTATTTTTAATAAATTACTAAACCAAATAAATATTTCATTTAATTTTCATAAAAGAAAATATTTATTTACCTTATTTACATCATTATTATCATTTTCTAAGTATAAAATAGAATAAAAAAAATGTAAATACTTATATCATTTTAATTATAATTACCAAATAAAAACAAATAAATATACTTTCTTGTAAAATTCACGAGTTATAAAATTATTCAAATTTGGGTTATTACAATAATTAAAGAAATTTAGTTACAATCCACCAAGCTAAAATAAAAATGAAATAGACATGAAAAAAATAAAAACATAGATCTGAAATCAACAATTCACAGTGGTCCTTCAAAATTCAAAGTTATATAATCAAATGGATATTATTTTATAATTGTCCAAAGTTAAAAAATTTCTCATATGATAAAATAATTAAATTATTTTCCTTTTGGATTTTAATCATGACATATTATTAATATTAGTATTATACAAATTATTAAATTTTAATGAAATTTAAAATAATATTATTAATAGTATACAAATTATTATTATTATTTTAAAATTTAGCTTGCACTTACAAAATTGCAATGTAATAACTAATTCAAAAATTAAATTTTATAATTAATAAAAATTAAATTTTACTTATACATTATTAAATTTGCTTAAAATGTGTTGTTAATTCAGTATCAAAGTATATATGTATATATCCTTTAAAATCGGTTCTAGTTTCGGTTCTTCGACTCGATATGATTCGGTACGGTTCTCAGAACGAATAACTATTAATCTCCAGAACCATACCAAAAAATAATTTTGGGACGGTTAGGTTCGGAGAAAGTCAAACGGTCAATGGATATTTTCAGTACGGTTCAGTATTTTCGAGTCTTGTGCTCAACTCTAATATATAGACTTGATTATGGAGAAGGGGTGTTTTCTAGTAGATTTATGCTAGAAAACCTTTATTCTTACCCTTTAGACTCGTTTATATACCTTAGACCTAGAGTTCTAATAGGAGTCTACCTCAGGGTGCTCAATACGTTAACTATTCATTGCCTAACAGTGCTCAACGTCAACAGTGTTCTAAAGTGTAACACCTCAAAATTTTAAATAAAAATAAATAAGAGAAAAGGGTAAAATGATAATAAATAAATAATGGTTAAAACTAAATAGAAGACAATAGTTTGGTTGGAAGACTTAACTAAATGAAATTTTAATTAGCTTTTAACCACTAAGGATTATTTGTAATAGTGCTAGAATAGAATAAATTATAAAGATGAAGATGTCACTACTACAAATAATCCCTTTTAGTACAACATGTAGATTAGGGCTGAGCACGGTTCGGGTAAAGCCGGGTATTATAAAATCTCCGTACCGAACCGAAAATTCGGGGATTTCAAAATCTAAGAACTGGTCCCGAATTGAAAATATTAAATCCCCGTCCCGGCTTGTTTCGAATTGTCGGTACAAGTCGGTTCAGATATTCGGGTTAATGGATCGGTACAATACAATTCGAGTCCCAGTATTTCGGGTCTAAATAACTTTTTCAATAAGTTTTATTCATAATTTATGCAGAATGTATATATACTATCATAAAATAAATATTACGGTAAAAATGAAAAAAATTATAACATTACAGAAAACACACAAAAAAACTTAGAAT
>CATKHJ010472606.1:0-11028 GCA_949750685.1 Vernicia montana
TAATTTACCCAAGGATAAAATCACTAATTTTCAAACCAAGTTTGGGTTCGGAGATTAGGTTTTTGGTTTTGAATAATCTCGATTTGGCATTTAAATTTGATTTGACTTTTAAAAAATGATTTTATGGATGACGGATATTGATGACAATTTATAATACATGAGCATGGCATATTTATGAGACATATAGAAAAATAAAGAGCAAGTATTTAAAGAGCGAGTATTGAAACATCCACAAGTAAAGGAGAGTATTTCCCCTAACCCTTATGGGTATTAGGAAAATCACAAAATCGCTCATTTACTCCAAAAATGATTAACTAAATAACATTAATTAAAATTTACATGGAAAGCATAAATTTACATTTATATGGAAAATAAATGGGGGAGGGGATTGGTTGGGATTTGGATTTGAAACTTGGATTTAGATTACAAGCTTGCCTACGTACCCCATTGAATGGGGATCAAAATCCACGTAGTTCATTCCACTATGAGGTGGAAGGGGGTTTAAAAATCGGTCAGATTTGATTGGTTTTATTTGATTTGGGATTTGAGTGAGGGTAAGAGATTATACCTTCTTTGTGGTTTTGAGTGGTGGGAGAGTGGTTTTACCGGAGCGGAGTTCCGTTTCGAAAAATAGGATTGATTTTGAAAAAGGAGACTTGATTACTCAATTTAATTAATTAAAAGGATTAATTAATTAAAGTGATTAATTAAAAGGATTAATTAACCAATTTGAGTGAAAATTTTGATTAAAAAATTAATTAATTAATTAAAATTGATTTTTAATTAATTAATTAATTAAGAGTAGGTGGGAATTAAAAAAAAAGATTAATTAGTTAATTAAAATTAATTTTTAATTAACTAACTAATTAGAGAGGGTGAAAACTAATTAGAGAGATAGAGGAAGCAATTGGATAGCAAATCAACATAAAGCTTGAGGTGTATAAAATGAGAAGTGGAGAATGGGTATTTATAGGGAAAATGGGGGTGAAAAAAAGACCAAAAAGGGTTTGGAAAATGAGAAAAAGCGGGGCAAAATCATATTTGCACAAAAAGGTGACTAGCCGCAAAAAAGGGTGGCGGACGCGCGTGCGGTGCAAGCGCGTCCGCAAGGGTCCTGTGCGGTGTCCGTCGGAGCGTTTGGCAGACGCTCCAGGCGTGCCGGCGGATCCACAAGCACCGCCTACGGATGTGTCAGTACGGGTTGACGCGCATCAGGCGGGTCAATGGCGGACGCGCAAGGGGTACCTGCGGCTTCCACGTGGCGTCTCGTAGATGCCACGTGGATGAAATGCAGACACCGCGTGCTGCCACGCGAAGCCGCAAAGACGCGTGGCGTACACGCAGCCACGCCCTGCGGACGTCCGCGTGCGCCACGAGCTCCGGGCTCCGGTTCAGTTGTCGAGGCTTTTCGGGTTAGTTTTTGAAGGTTCCGGATCAGTTTCTGGGGTGACGTTGGATCCGAAATTAATTATCAGATATTTTGGCAGTCAATTTTGAAAAGGTGCTGTCTGGTACAGAAAGTCCGATCAGGTCAAAAAATTGTCAGTCTCCTTGTAATATTATGCATGAAAATCCATTTTTTCGAGGGGGCGTTGCCCCTTTGACCCCTGCCTGCTAACCGGCTAGCGGGACCGCCGTACTGGCTCTGCGTAGCGCACAAAATTTAGCAGGTATCAAGCTACAGCAGCATCTTAAGAGTGCAAAATTGAGGGTTCACAGTATCATTGATGATATATTGCATATAGTCTAACCCATGACTATAAATGAAGAACTATTGGAAGGCAATCCAATTTGATTTTAATTTTTCTTGTCCATTTTTATTTATTTATGTTATAGTTTTTAATGTTTTTATTATTTTATTTTGTTTAATGTTTTCATTTGAATGTTTTTAGTTAGTGTTGAAGCAGAGAAAGGGAGCATCAAGCTGAACATCTAGAGCTTTCTTAAAACAGCAAAGGCCAAGCTTCACTGCCACCACCACAGCAATAGTTTTGTGTTATCTATTTTCAGGGAATACCTCTTTCCTTTCATTTTTTTATTACACATTGAGGACAATGAGTATTTTAAGTGTGGGGGAAAGGAATCTTTGAAATTTTAAAAAAAATTCTTTTGAAGTGTTTTTGTGTTTTGAATTCTTTTTAACTTATGCATTATGGTCTTCACTAACTTGCATATTTAGCATTAATTTGAGATGATTTTGTGGTATTGTGTAATTCTTCTTGAAATATGATTTTTGGCTTGAACTTTGACTTAAGTAGCTAAGAAGACTTTGGAAAGTGAATGAAGGATGTTGACTGTAATTGTGGAGTTTAAAAGTGTGTTGTTTTATTGAAGTGCTGTTAATTTGTAACTATGTTGTACTTAAAATATTAAATTCTTGTTTTTCATTCCTTTAATTAGTTTAGATAGGTATTGTTACTTTAGAAAAAATGAAAAAAGAAAGAGAAAACAAAATCAAAAGAAAAAGGAGGTAATTGCACAATAAAAAGTATAATGTCTCTCTACTCCTCCAATTAGATTGCTTAGTAACTAGGAGAATCCATGAACCCCATGGTTGTCTTTTACGTCAAACGACGATCTAGTTATGAGTATGCAAAGCATTCTAGGATTTTCTGTTGAATGTTTCAGATTAAAGCCTATGGAAGAACTGTTATACATCCAAATAAAAATAAATGATTAGAAACAAAAAAAGAGAAGAAAAAGAGAAACCGTACTTTGTCTAATCTAACAAAAAGGATGATTGTGAAAATTATTAAATAATTAATTAGCATGGTCAGGAATTAACAGTATGGATTTAGGGCTACGCATGGATGATCACATACTTAGGTTGATATTCTTAATTTACTAACTGAAGTCTAACTGGTTAGTTGAGAATGAGTTCACACTAAAAATTATTATGGATAGAAGAAGAATGTAATTCCATATTAGAGTCTTGGGTTGATGTTAATGTTGCTTGTTAGTGTGTTTATTTTTATGTTTGCTTGAGGACAAACAAAAATTTAAGTGTGGGGGAGTTTGTTGTGTCTTATTTTGTGATAGTTTTAGCAGGTTTAATTGTCTAGTTTTTAGTTTAATTCAGTTGTTTTGATATTTGTTTTAGTATTATTGTGTTATTTTTATGCTTGGTGGTATATTGTGCAGTTTTTATGCAATCAGTGAAGAATTGGACTAAAATATAAGTTTAAAGATGAAAGAAAATTTATTTGGAAGGGTTAAAAGTAAAAAATGATGAATAAGGGCGTGTGTAATTCTAATAAAGGCGTTTTTAACCTAAATTTCCATCAATGCGCCTCTATTAGAATTAAATAAGGGTGTTTCACATTTATAACTTGGACACTCTCGGGTATTTTGATCATAACTTGAGTTCTAAACATCAGAATAAGGTGATTCAAGATTCATTGGAAAGATAAGAGATAGGGATACAAATATTATGAAGACTTAAATTCCAAATTCGGTCATTATCTGGGTTATAATAAGTCTCCAAGATGTTGCTAAGGATATGTATTTTAGTGTCCAAATAGAGACACACCTCTATTCAAAAGGAATAGAGGCGTGTTGCTTATGTTATACACTCCTCTATTCATTTTGAATATAGGCGTTCCTCTATTCATTTTGAATAGAGGCGTGTGGGAGGTTTGTTCATTATCAAACACGCCTCTATTCCTTTTGAATAAAGGTGTGTCTCACTATCTATAAAAGCAACCTTGCGCCGCACAATCGAGGGCCAATTTTGATACAGAGAGTTGCAATTTCTTTCATTTTTCATTTTTCTTTTCTCTGTACATTAACTATATTAGATTTTTATTTTTATTTCAATCAATTGTTTCTAGTTTAATTCAAGGATAATTTGGATTTGAGATCAATTTATATGAAAAATTAGAATCAAGACTTGGGATTCATTGACCTAAACAGTATTGTATCCCTAACTTTGTTTTAATTTCTATTTCAATTTAATTTATATTATTTTTAATACCCAAGGTTTCCATAGCTCATTAGAGTTATGAAAATGTTATAGAATATAAATTTTATAGATAGTATATCAAAGAAATGATAATGGGAATAAAACGAGATCTTGTATGTTTTGTATGTTAAATGACTTATTCGATTATTTTACAATGTGTATGTGATCTGCCGAAACGCACACTAACAAACTGCAAGTGCACAGGTCGTTATCAAGAAATAAAGTGATGAGTAAGTATCGTTTCCCACGAGGAATGTTTATAAGTACTAGCGCAAACTTCAACTATTGTCTAGTGAATAATTAATCAAGGATAATTAATCCTAAAACAAAAACTAAGCTAAAACATGAGAAGATTGATAAATATAAACAATAGTAAAGTTATCTAGATATGAATCCCCCTAACCTCTCATAAATATCATGAATAATGGAATCAATTAATCAAACAATGAATTGAATTGGCATTCCACTAATTTAGATTAAAACGTCTCTCAAGCGATTTAATCCCTAATCCCTAGGTAAAGCGCAAGGAATCTCTTCTCAAACACAATCAAATAGTTCATGCATTAAGAACAAGGAACAAAATACCAAAGGATCTTGTAAGTCTATCTTTAGCACCCCAATCAATCCTCAATCCCTATGTGTGATCAATCCATATTAAGGTATCTCTACTCATTAACATGGAAACAATATCTAATCAATAAGCTAGCAATTGCCAATTAGAATAATAAGATTTATCATAGAAATAAGACAATCAAAGATGAATTAATCAAATCTTGTATTATTCAATCCATACAATCAAGAACTAGGGTTTATCAATATCTAGATAGAAAATAATTAGTTCATAATAAAATTCAAAGATAATAAATAAAAGAAAGAAGAAATAAGGAATCTCAAACCATCCATGGATGATGTTGTAGAAAATCCCCTTTTCAATCCTTGATTTCCCACTTTAAATCTATACAAAGAATGGATCTTTTTCTTGATTTACACTTTCAATCTCTCGAAAATAAAAGTCCTAAACTATCTATGAACCAAAGGAACCTAAAAATTCCCAGTCGCACAGCTAGGGTTTTCCCTAGGCCTCCAACTGCCCTATTTCTTCTTCTGTTCGCAACTTTAAAAAGCTGAATTTTTCGTGCCCACGGGGGTGGCTCAGCCTGTGGCTCGCTACTAGAATTTATCAATTTGTGCTTCTTAAATCACAGCCAACCCCACGGGCATGGCTCACCCTGTGGCTGGCTACTGGAGCTGATTCCTTAAGCTTCCAAAAGCTCCCTTAGGCCATGCCCAACCCCACAGGCGTGGCTCTTGTAACATCCCAGGTATCTCTAGGTCGCTAGAGACTTGGAGATAATTTGAAACTAAGTTAGATGGAGGAATTGAAGGAGAAAATTGAAGAAAAATGTTCAAAACCTTAAATTAAGCACGAATTTGGAAATCGATATGTTAAGCATGAAACCGACGAACTCCAACGTCGTAATTTTTCATCGATATTGATTCAAGGGAGATTTATGAAAATATTATTAAATAGGATATTATAACTCTAAGAATGGTGTTAAGAATATTAATAGTCAGTAATAACATAATTTAGAATAAAAATAGGTGGATGATAAAAAGTTAAGTACCAAAGGCCTAAAAGGAATACGAGTTCGAAAATTGAGGCTCTTAGAGTGGATTGGCAGATTCCGGCCCCATAATGGATTTTTATATTTTATTTGGATAATTTAGGATAATATAAGGATATTAGAAGTGATTAAATCCAAAAATGAAGTTGGAGTTTAGCATAGAAAATACATAAGCAAGATCGGTATGCTACTCGCGTAACTAACGAATTTCAGTTTTTTAGAATTTTTTGAAAATTTTAACTTAAGTAAAATTACTAGGGAGCTATCTAAAAATAATATTAGAAACCTAAATTAGAAATTAAAAATAATTTTAGACTTAAACTAGAAATAGTAGTAAAACTTTAAGTGAAAATGGGCAAAAGTATAATTTTTCTTAATAGGATAATTATTAAATTTTGACTAAGTAAAAGAAGAAAAATTAAAAAAAAATTAAAAAAAAAAAAAGAGAAAATAGGTGTTAAGTATCCAGCCATCATGATGATGATTAAGGGTGGCTAATTGTCTAAAATTACAATTAAGAAAAACAAATCAAAAAGAAAAAAAAATATATAAAGATGGGTTAGATGAGAAGATAAGTCTCATCTTTTCATTTCTAGCATTTTCTTACAAAGGAAAGAAAAGAGAGAAAGAAAGAGAGTAAAGGAAAGAAGAAGAAGAAGGAAAGAAGTTTAAGGTAAAAATATGAATTAATCCAATTCTTTTTATCTCTATATGTGTGTGTGTGTTGTATGATGATTATTAATTGTGATATTGTGATAATTGGTTGTGTGGTTATGATGGATGAATTGAGGGATGGAGAAAAGAGATTTTGAAGTTGAAAAATGATGAATTGATAAGATATAAAGACCTAATTAAGGTATTTTTGGTGGAATAGAGTAAGAAATGAAAGAATTAAATAAATGAAACAAGAAGTAAGAGGAAACAGCTTTAGAGTTTAGAAAGTCCTATAACTTGAGTAGAAAAATAGAACCTTAAGGAGCACTAATTTGAAGAAAGTTAACATATTGATGTCTTTAATTTATTTCTCTAGAAGGAAGTTTAAGTTAATTCTTATTATTTTTGGAGATATAGGAAGGAAAATAAAACTTCTTCCTACAGACCTACCCTGAGAATTCATAAAGTTTGAGGCCCGTTTCAGGTATCTTAGGATAGAAATTTTAAGATGAGTAAAACATAAGAAATGAAACTTGATAAGTATTTTAGATGATTTAAAAATTTCAGAGCAAAATTCCAAGTATATTGAGAGATATATGAAAAGTTATAAGCTATGACAGGGTAACTTGACTGATAGAATTTCTGATATTAACCCTTAAGTTGAATAACTTTGGAGGCCGAATAAAGTTGAAGTAAAAACTAATGAAATGTAATATTATGAGTTTAGTTTCATGGAAAAAAAGAATTATATCAAATGGAATTTTTTTAGCTTAAGTTATAGCTAAAAGAGTGTATTAAACTCCTGTGAAACCTAGGATTCAGAATCTATGAGAATTTAGAAAATGACTTTTGGAGAATTAAACTTAGAAAGGGATAGAGGGGAAATGTGTTAGGAGTGACCAGATTTGGAATTTAATCAATTAGAGTATAGATTAGCATTAAAATTGCAAATATGAATTAATCTTCTCAGTTAATAAGTAAATAAATGTAGTTATATGAAATAATTTTTATGTAAATATTTTGCAATTTGTAGAAAGTGAAGAGGAATTGCAAGAAGGTGAATTTGGTGATAAAAGAATTGAGGAAGAGTGTCGGTATTTTGGAGCTTAACTAGAAATATGAGTATATATTAAATTTCCCAGCACATACCCATTTCATTTTGAATATGTGAATTATATTTGATTATGTGACCTTGAAATTGATAAATTACCTTTGTTACTTTGAACCCTAATTGATTCTCTATATGTGAAAATGTTCTATTTGATTTGAACCATGACTTAAGCCAAAAAGCAGAAATTTTCTTTCTTCGGTGTGGGGATCACCGAACTCTGTGCACAGTGACTTGTACCTTGCTAGGAGATATTTGAATGCCTAGCCACAAGGTCTAGCTAACCTTGTGTTACAATTTGTCATTGAAAATTTGTGGTTCCGCAGTACTATATTAGGAATGTGAATAAAGTTCACATTAAATTGGTAGTAATTTCTGCTAAACCATCAATTGTATTGAACTGGAAATTTGTTAATTGTTTATTGTGATAACCCATAGAGCCAATGATTATATTCATGCATCCAAATTGTTATGCCCGGTTATTTATTATATATTCACTGATATTCAAATCTCACCCCTTTTCCCTTATTTTTTTCAGGTTAGTGATTCCACAGCACAAGTACCCTACTCCAGTTGCTGATGGCTTACATTTTGCATTAGTTATATAATATAATACAGAAGCTTATAATGGATATATGTAAATGTGACTGTATATGATGATGTATAGTGGTATTATCTAGTGTCTCCATGGTACATAATCTAATATAAGTGTGATATGGTATATGTATATAAATAGCTGAATTGAATATGATAAATTCAAATTAGGAGTGTGTAATGGTGATTGAGTGAGTACTTGTACCTTAAATGGAGTTAAGAATATAAAGTGGTAATATTGGGAGTGAATTGTTCCTTCCAAGTTTGATCTTGGGAATGGTAATTGTAATGCTGGCATACCGCCGGAGCTACAGTGACAATTTAAAATTAGTTGGATTCTACAGATTTTCGGTAGCCTTAGGCCTACCCATGCCCTAGGACTGTCCATCCCAAAAGTGGGATGTGACAGCTTTGGTTGTGGCAAAGGAATAATCTTCAATACTTGCCCGTTTTCTTTCGTTTTCGCTTATTGGCTTTGTAGTTTCTTGATAGATTGATCCATGTCTCCTAAAATATAAAAGAATTTAGGAACAATACTAAACAACCAAATCAAACTCAATTTAAGGATAAAATACATTAAAAACAAAAGGGTAAAATGTAGTCAATTAAGCACTTATCAGTATGTGTTTATATGTATTTAATTAAATTGAAAAGGGTAATGTAACAATGTTTAAGGGTATATAATGATATGGGAAGGTAGGAATTAAAATGCCAGGTGAAAGGAAATAAAGAAAGTTACAGAAAAATTTTACTTTCGGGAATTGGGCTCGGGTGGACTTGTTAATGGGCTTTTGTACACAAGGCCCAAGCCTAATGGATGGCCAGCCCCTCTAGAGCTCATAAGGTGGTGAATTTTAACTATACTAAGGTAGGAATAAGTTACCTGAGGTTAGAGTGGAGTTTTGGTTAGGTTAGACAATTTTGGTGGAGAAGCCATATTATTGTTGACTATTTTACACTTCCAAACTTTTAGTTAACTCATCTTCCCATCAATATGTCTAAGTTCATTTTATATCATCATTTCCATACGAAGTAACCATCCACCTAAGGAAAATCTTAACCATCCACCTTGATTAATCATGGTCATCCATTTTGAGCAAATCAAAGCCATTGAGATTATAGGATTGAATCACCACCCTTAAAATTCTATTACATATAAATTGAAAAATTTTATATTCTCTTCATTTTTAATTTAAAACAAAAAATCTATTTTCACCAAAAACTAAAAATCTCTCAACTTTTTCTTCAACTTAGAATACCAACTCAAAGCATTCAAGGTAAGGATTTGAGTTTATTAAGTTATTTCTTCATTTCTAGCTTAAGTTTGATGAGTTAATGGTATATATATACTTTTCTTTTGATTTCTATGGTTCAAATTTGTTAAGAAAAATTATGGGAAAGTTAAATTAAATATGTTATGTGATGAAATATAATAATTGGAGTTAATTATTTGAGATTTAATAAGTGAAATTGAAGAAAGGAAGCATGAAACTCAAGTTGGGCAAATCCAACACATGGTTCGACAAAATGGGATTTTGTGGAGGGAAGTGTTCTAAATTTATTTTAATGATATCTAAAATCATTTGGGGTGTGGAAAAGTGGATTGGAAGTGTCAAATTGAATTATAGTGATTTTATACAAAACTTGAAATTTTAAAGGCATAATTGATGTTAAAAGGGAAGTATGTGATTTGATGTTTGATTGATGCTATAACCTTTATATCATGTTAATTTCATTATTCAAAGATCAATTTAATATTTGGTTAAGAAATTTTAGATTTTTCCCAAATCACCCTATTATGAAAAATTTTGAGTTTATGAGAATTGAAATAAGTTAATTTCAATTGAATGATGGATATTGATTGTTTGGATGTTAATTTGATGAATCTATGTTCAATTTAAAGTTTGAATATGAAATTGATAGTTTTCCCCAAATTCTAAGGTTCTTAAGTTAAATTGGGAATTTTGAGAATTTAGCATGAACTATTTAAATTGGCTAGTCAATTGAGTTTAGATATGATTTAATTTAATGATTTTAAGATCAATTTGGAATTTGATTGAATGGAAATAATTTTTCCCAATTTAATGTATTAAGATCATTTAGGGATTTTGAATTTAAACGGTACATTGGTACCATTGAATAATATAAAATTTATTTATTTTGGTTCAAATGTTGAATATGGGATTTAATTATAGAATTGAAAAGGGAAAAGAATTAAATTCCTTGATTTGAATATTTGGCTAACATATAGAATGTATGGTTAAATGTTAAATTCTTGTGATAAGAATATGTGTGATGCTTGTTAGTATGTTATAACTATGATTTGGTAATATTATTCAAATATGGTTAAGAATGGGAAATGTGATAATAAGGTTAAAAATAGAATATTGTTAGTGATGGTAAAGGAATAGAAATTAATGAACAACTTGTGTAATATGATTGTATAATCAAAAGGTAAGGGTATTATTCAAAATACCGAAGAATCTCAATTTTAATTGCGTTAAGTACTAAGTAGGAGCTAAGGAGTTTGAGGTAAGTACTTAATAATATTATATGATTTGTGCCTTAAATATGAGCATTTATATTTAATCATTTCCTATTTGAAATGCATTGCAACTTTTTGGCAAGTATTATTTGCCTTATTGTTTATTAAGCTAAACCGAAAAAATATTTCTTTATGGCATTTGGCCAGACGACCCTATATTGATTTGGTCTTATAATGTGATCAATGATGTGTGAGGTCTCGCCCGAACGCCCCTCCCCTCGCTCGGGATGCCTTAAGGAAAGGCGAGAGCGATTTTTAAGGGAGGTTAAGGAACGGGTTTCGGTGCTCACGATTGGAAGCGGCTATTGCCTCAGAAAATTGATTTTTTGATTTTTTCGAAAAGGATTCGGGAGTCGCCACCCTAATTTATTTTAAATGGAAAAATTAAGGAAAAAATCCAATTTGACTCCAATTTTATTAATCTTTTGATTAATTTTACCCAAGGATAAAATCACTAATCTTCGAACCAAGTTTGGGCTCGGGGACTAGGTTTTTGGTTTTGAATAATCTCGATTTGGCATTTAAATCTAATTTGACTTTT
>CATKHJ010472782.1:0-10163 GCA_949750685.1 Vernicia montana
AGAAATTTAGAATTGTTGAGATTTAAAAAAAAAATAATATTATTAAGTTGTCATTTTAAAAAAAAAAACTCATTCTAAAAAAACTCACCATCACATATATGATATAAAAGTTAATGTGAATATTTTTGTAATAAAAAGTAGTTGAATATGCATTTTTTTAAGTTTTCTTTTTTGAAAGTATTTTATAAATTTTTTTTTTTTATGTATTTTTGTAAAAAACCTTTTTTTTTTTTTTTTTGCAAAGTTCTCGTTATCCTTTTGACTATGAGTAATTTTAAAATATTTATTGCACCAAAATTAATTTTCATCATTATTTTACAACTAGCCTCGTAATGAGTATATATATATATAATTCAATAATTTAAGTTATATTATTAATTTAAATAATCTAAAATCAATTATAATTGTGCCATTACTTATTAATTTTTAAGTAATTTAAAATCAATATGAATAAAATTCTCAATACTTAATATAAAATTAAAATTACCCAAAATTTTAAAAAATATAAAAAAACATATTTAATTATAATAACATTTGAATGTTTGTATATATTCAACCATTTTTTTTCTTACATTAAAATAATGTATCACAACTGATAATTCAATATAATATACGTCTAACAAAATATAAAAAAATAAAAAATAAAAGATGAGAATATGAGAGTCTTATTAAATTATTAAGATATAAGGAAAACATAAAATTTATTTAGTAGAAATAAATTATTTTAGACAAAATGAATTTATTAAATAGATAAAATATGTTGAAATCTAAATTAAAAAGAAAAAAATTATTCGTATAGAGAAAAAGTCTAGACCAATTTTAAAAATTTTCTGTTTTTTTCCCCATTTTCTCATAAGCCAAAATCACACAAATTCCAACAAAAATTGGATTAGCTTAATTGTCTCATTCCAAAAATCTACTAATTGCAATATGACCCCCATATGATATACAAAGCAACCCAAAAGTGCAAAAACCCAATTCTTATTTAAAATTTTTGTTGGATCATAGTTTAAAATTTCAATTTATTGCATCTAAAAGCCAAAGTTAAAAGAAAAAAAAAAACAGATAAAAGAAAAGCCAAAGTTGAAAGAAAAAAAAAAGATAAACAATAAAATTGAGGCCAACAATAAAATTATTCATAACCAAAATATAGTTTACATCAATAAACAATAACTTATTTGGCAAAAAAAAAAAAAAAAAAGTAAACAACAACTTGTATCATGTAGTCATAGTTACATGATGCAAATGCCTAAAATTAATTTACATAATTGTTGATGATAACTTACCACATTTAATTAATTGAGATAAAGGTTTTGTCTTTTATACCTAAAAAAATTTAAAAATAATAAATTAGTTTAAAATTATTAATAAAAAATAAAAAAATAAATTCAATGGCTTACATAAAAGTAAAACCTACGACAAAAGTTAAAAAAAGAAAAAGAACAATTAAAAAAATCATATATTGATATTTTATTGGTATTGAAATATATATATATATATATATATCAGAAGAAAAAAATGAGACGAAGAACAAATAAAAAATGATTGCTTACCTTTTTTTTTTAAAAAAATAACTTAGAAAAAAAAAATAGTCACAAACGTATCAAAAATCATACCTTGATATTACTGGTATTGATGTTGAAGAAGGCAGATAAATATGAAGATTTAAAATATATGAAAAGAATTAGGGTTTAAAACTTACAATAAAAGTTTAAATTTTTTTTTAGAAAAAAACAATTAAAAAAAGCATAAATGTATATAAAAAAAAATCATACCTAAATATTATTGATAGTGAGATAGGCTGTAAATATGAAGATTTAAATACATGATTGGGAGGATTAAAGATTTTTTTTTTTAAAAAATAGAGTTTGATTGAACTTTTGAAATTATTAGGCAAGTTGGTGAATAAATTAAAAAAGAAAAAGAAAAAGAAAAAGTGGTTAACCCTTTTTTTTAACTCGAAAAGTTGCTTACTTTCTTTTCTTTTTTCTTCTTTATATCTTTTTTTCTTGAAGAAGTGATAAAGGCATTTAACGTGTTAATCACCAAAGTATTAGAGTTCAAATAAAGGGTCAATTTGGTATTGTTGTACAGTACACTACTTTTGAAAATTTTAAAGTTTATTTTTTTATTTTATTTTTATCATTTTTATTTTTTTTTACTTACTTTTGAAAAAAAAATATGATTTACTCTATTTCTCTAAAAAATTAGATAAAAAAAAAACAATTGCAAAAATAAAGATAAAAAAATCAAAATCAAAAATCAAAAGAACCTGGAAAAAAACAATATCAAACTAGTACTAAGTGTTATGGACTTAATTTTTCAGGATAATGATCAAAAAGCGTACTTTTTTAATTGATTTAAGAATAACAAAATAACTTATTTTTTTACTTTTTATTGGTATCATTTTAAAATATAAAATAATTAATTACTATTAACTAAAATTTAGAATCACAGATTGATTAGCTCAATTATATTTCAATTTTGCAATTCCCTTTTATTTGAGTTAGAATTAAAAAATCTCACATAAAAAAATAATAAATGATATCAAAACTTAATATAATGTTTGAATCTTACTATCTAATAATTTAAATTTTTGGATTGAATTCGAGTTTTCTCACATGATATTAGAGTCAGCTCTGCACTCCAATTTTCATGTGTTCTTTTGTGTTTCGATCACGCCTGAGGAAATGTTAGAGTTAAAAGAGATCCCACGTAGAAAAATAATAAATGATATCAAAGTTTAATATAATGTATAAATCTCACCGGCTAATAGTTTAAGTTTTTGAGTTGAATTTGAGGTTTTTCATAATTTGATATTTTTAAAAAATTTATGATAGTTCCCTATTTTATTGGAGTCTCTCCCAAAACTATATTTTACTTCTAAAACACTGTCTCTCTGTTTATATATATATATATGGACTATGATGAGGGACAAAAATAACTAACAATATAATGGGCTTAAATTTATTATAAGCTCACTATGATACAGTGCCACAGTAGAGTAAGAGAAGATGAAAACTAAAGAAAATGCCCATAAAGGAAAAACCTAATGGGTCACTTCTCACTACACCAAGACGAAGACACTACTTCGCCTTTCGCCCAAGCTATTCGCCCTTCTAGCAATAAATGTAGCTTATTCAGTAAATTTCCTGAAAAAAGCTGAGGTCATAAAGTACTTATGTTACTTTGCTTTTGTCAGAAAAAAGTTATACTTATGCAAGGTACTCACGACTACTTCTACACCGACTATCTGTCATTTGATAAGGACATGTGCAAACCTTATCTTCCAGAACCTAAATACCGACTCCATCAATCAAAAAGTATTTATCTTTCCCCATTTATCTTTTAACCTAAGGGGTTTGGGGCATATAAAAGGAAAAAAGGAAATCACAATGAGGTCAGATTGAACTCTACACTTCTCTTATCTCATTTATTTTCATAAAAATCATAAAATTTATACTGACTTGAACGTCGGAGGCTCTTCACTAGGCAACCAACCTGGCCCTCTTGACTTTGTCTATTTCTGCAGGACATCTTGCTCAAAGTTCAATAACTGAGATCCAGCCCAAAACAATATTTGTTGATTTAAAAATATTAATTTTCAACCAATTTGCACAACAATAAAAAGAGACCTCAAATAATTCAAACCATATTTCGATTTTTAAAAAAAATTGAAATATGGTGCCTTACATGATGATCCAAATATCCCATTAAAAAAACATTATCATTTCATTTTAATTTCAATAATTTTAAGATAATTTTAAAACCAATTACTATTAAAATAATACATTTCATTTTCTTATAATTTGTAGTGAGAGCCAAACATAAGAAATTCTTATAACCTAAGATTTTTTCCCAATTTGGAGCTGGTAATTCAAGTTCATATATTTAGGTTTAGATGGGTTGCTGAACGTGTAATTGACCAAAAAATATATATATTAAAAAGTCAATCATAAAAATTAATTTGGATATCTCATCTGCCAAAAACGTGAAAATTTTCAACAATAATTTAAAAGAAAATAAATGATAGGATTTGAAATATTACATATAAATTGATAATTAAAATGATGTGATCACTATATTACATATAATATATACATTCTTGTTATAAACAAATTAAAAGACTTTCACATTTATTCACCTTAATTCAGATCATTATGTAGGAAGACTAGAAGAGCCAAACCACCAAGTCAACAACTATTTCTCTTTAATGGGTTATAGTGACTATAACTTTAGACATGTTGGTGGGTCCAATTTCAATTTTTAATTTATGGAAAAAATAGTTAAATGAACGAGTCAAATTGTCGAAAATTTTAATATTTTCTAAATCTAAATTTGACCAGAAACAAGTCATATATGGAGTTGATTAGGTATTTTATCATCTCTTTACATACATTATACTCAATTTCAATACAACTTCAAAATTAAATGTAGTGACGGAATCATAATTTTTCTTTTTATGGAGAACAAATTTCTTAAACTATAATTTACATTAAGATGATATATATAATTAAGTCAATTTCTATATATTTAAAAAAAAATTCACCTAAAACAAGGAGGGTAAAATATAATTTATGATTAAATTTTTATAATTTTATACTTAAAAATTTTTATATTTTAAAAGTTAGGAGATATGGCCACCTCGGCCCTTAACTCCGTGATCAATTAAATGTGCTTTGCACTTCCAATAGGACTTCTCGGAAATTTCTGTTTTTGCACTTCTCTTTAAACATACATGTCAAAGTAAAAATGAGAAATTAATGAAAAATCATCAAGGTATTTAGCAGACAACATTTTTGTCTCCTTTCACAACTTTCAACATTTGAATTTCAACTAATTCAGATAAAATGGGTTAACTATTGGGAATTGTTTATCTTTCAAAAGAATGAATTATTATTATTATTATTATTATTTGGCTAATGATATTTACTAATTAAAAGTACCATTATTTATTGTTTTTTAATGTAAACATAATTTTCTTATATTTTTAAATCAAGTAATTAACAGGAATCAGAAAAGTAAAAAAGTGAAATTGTGAAAGGCCAACCCAAAGAACTGATTTTTTTTTTTTTTTTTTTTTTTTGAGAGACCAACCCAACAAGGCAACAACTGATCAGAATTTGAAGAGTTCAAACATGAATTGATTTCCATAAAGAAAAAGATTGGTTCAACAGTCAAAATTTAATTAATTGTGGAAACAACTTTTCCTAAACAAGACAAATTACAATTTCCGCATGCTGAACCAACGACCTAGCTATGGCAAAAGCTATTAGCTATACTCTTAATTTGGCTCTTTTATTTATTTTTCCTTCCAATCTAGGGCTGCCATTGTAATTTTTTAAAATGATATAAATCATTATTGAATTAGTAGTTGAATGATTAAGACTTCGTTTATTTTGAAAGATTTTAGTGATAAATTTCATAAAATCTATAAATTATACTTCCATCTTTTATTTAGTTTAAAAAATTAAGTTATATTTCATGGATTTATAAAAATATATTATATTTCAAAACTTTTTAAAATTGAAGCACATAGAATGTGAGTTTTTGATTCTATAAATTTTGTTCAAATTCATAGATTTTAATCAAATTCATAGATTTAAAATCTATCATACCGAACGAGACACAAATATATTCAAACTATAATGATAAAATATAAACTTAAACAAGTACTGTATGTGAATCTCAAATTAATTAAACTCTCTAAACTAAAAAAAAACTCATAAAAAATAATTTAAACGATATAGAATTAATTGTAAGGTAATTAATAATTACTATCAAAGTAGAGATAATGAGACCCAAAATAAATAAATAAATAAAATAAAATAAAATAAAATAAAAAGGATTAAGAGGAAGAAAGGAAAGAAAAGAAGTGGGAACGTGTATTCAAGAAAAGTTGTTTATGTTATTAACATAGGAGAAGGAGATCTTCAAAGCATTAAAATAAAATATATGCTTCAGAAAAGGAATCACACAGCTTGATTATGACTAAAAAATTAATAATGGTCTGAATCACACTTATATTAATTAATGGTGCTACACATAGAAGATGAGGATGATGATGATGCTTAGACCTTTAAATCAATTTATTAATATACAAAATATTCTGAAAGTGGCAGCTTTCTCCACTTAATTACAATACTACCTATAATGGACAAAGCTCCTATATATATATTCAATTCTTTGAAACTCATCATTTGTTTAATTACTCTCTTTGGATCCACCGATATTAATATTAATTAATCTAAGTCAGGCAGCTAATAATGTTATACATATATAAGAAATAAATTAAGACACGCTCATCTCATTTTCCTAATTAATTAATTAAAAAATATAAAATGAAAATACTCCACCACGCCAAGGCCACTAGAACAACTAAATTGATTCTTGAATTGTCTACGCCAACCTCTAATTTGTAATTTTCTTATTTTAAATTTGATTTTGTAGAGATGATCGACTTTAATTGAATTGAATCAAAAGCTGATTGATTCTAATTTAGATTACAAGAAAAATAGCATTTCCCAGCTGGCCCTTTTTTCCAAGATAAGACATAAGAAAAAAAAAAAAAATTAAATACATATAGAACAAATGAACAGCAACCTTTTATAAACGTATCAATTGTTCATTGCTTGCAAGTCATGGATGGTGGTACTGTAAACTTTTGTGAAGATAGTAAGTTGTTGCTTGATCCAAAGGAAGCAACTTCGTTGGATCTGATTCGTCTCTTATTTTCCTCTGATACAAAGAATAGAAGATTTGTTGACTGCCCTGAAGAACAAAGGTTTACACAATTTAATCATCGATGGCTCATTTTCATCTCTGTTCTTGCTCAGAAAATCCTTCTCTATTACCAAAATCCCTTAGCTCGAATAGGCCATGCAATAGAGACATGGTTAAATCTTGTCTCCAACAATGGTGGATTTTTCTTGCTCTTGCTCAAATTTTTACAAGGTACGTATATATATCTTTCTTCTTTTTTTTTTTTTTTGTTTAATTAAATGTTTATTAATTATGATTATGGGGGTTTAAAATGCAGGGAATGTGGTGTGGCCGGATAGATTATCGGCGAGTTTCAGATCAGTGGTGGGAAATCTTGACAAGAGAGTAGAAATAGAAAAGAGTATAAGAAGTGATCACACAAAATATAAATCAGCTCTAGCTTTGATGGCTGCTAAATTGTCATACGAGAATGAAGCCTTCATTAAATCTATTGTCAAAGATCGCTGGAATGTATGTATAATTATACGTAAACACATTATTAAACTCTGTCTAATTATGACTGGTATCATGATTAGAATTACACATTAAAAAAATGAAAATACTCTTTCTTTTGTTTAAAAAAAAAAAAGGAAACATGTAAAAGTTTACACTTGTTCATATATAATCACTGGAATAATGATGAATTTCCCCAATTTTCTTTTGGCTGCAGATGGAATTCTTGGGTTTTCACAATTTTTGGAACGGTAAGAATTAACAACCGAGAATTTATATATTTAACAATTGAGATTCAAATCTTAATTAAGGCTTACTTTTTAATTTTTATGAATAGGGAGAAAGACAAATATAGGAGAGTGTGAAGACACAAACACACACAACACATATTGGTATATTGGGCACTATCATATCTAAAATGATTAATACTAGTTAATTAGGTGATAGACTCTCACCATATATTAACTACTTATATTATTTATTTCCAATCAATGTGGGATTACTCTTAATACATATGATGATTAAAATTTATTTTGTAAAAGCTACATATTTTTTAAAATATAATAAATCATATTTATATTTTTCGATTTAAAATTAAAATTTTAAAATGTCGTATTTTAAGAAAATTTTAACCCAATTAAAAAACCTGTCTTAAAGAGGAGCGTGCCTCATACAACCTGCTATAAGTGGAATAACATATAAATGAATAAGACTATAATTACCAAACAAAGCCAAAATTGCTTAATTCTATTTCTTGTACGCAAAATTACCTCTTAGCTTTTACTAATATTCATTGTAGAGTGTCCCAAGTAACTATTTAAAAAATAATACTTACGAAAATGATTGGTAAACCTCCTTATTTTTGAAACTTAACTGAAAAAGAAAAAATTAATAATATAGAAAGTACATAATTAATTACATATAATCTTTTATCTTTATAACATGCTTATAATTTGAATATATACAATTTAAAATATAAAAAGTTAAACCATTGTTGAAAGCAACTTATTAAATATTTTCTTGCAAAAACTGTGTCCGGCCGCTTTAATTTGATTAAGAAATGCCTCAATTCATAAAAGTCAGACAAACAATAATATAAAAACTGTATTTTAAAATTAATTATGTGCTTTGATACATACTCTAGCTAGAAAGATGAATTAAGGTAATTAATTAGATTTAAAAATGATTATTACTTGTACAAAAAGAGGACAAAAAATAAATACAAAAGATCAATATATCCAATGGTACTCTTTATTTTAAATGTATAAAAAATCATTAATTCCCTGTTATTATTCATTTCTCTGGTAGGATTGATTAATTAGTACTTTTGTGACCTAATACTTATTTTATATATTTGGTTTGTTACTCATGACATTTGTGGAGTTTCATATTCTAGGATGTGTATAATGTAATATCTGTTTTTGTTTCCTCAATTTTACTTAAATAATAATAATAATAATAATAATAAATTCTTTTACAAAGCAAAATTATTTGAATTTCAGTTTTTGGATAAAGAAGCTAGAAATTTTAAATCTAATTTCACAACTTGTTTGAGACAAATGAATTTCAAAAATTTGGTGGAATTCATTTTGAATTTTACATTTTTAAAAAGTTTTGTGCTTGAAACATTAGAAAATATTCATTTCAATTTTACGAATTCAATTCTATAAAATTAAATATAATTAAATCAAATTCTATCAAAATAAGTGAAATTTCTAAATGAATTCCATAAAACTAACAAAATAATATTAATGACAAAAATACGGTTTCTTCTTTTTCTTTTTTCATGCTCGTTCTCTCTCTCTAACATTTTTTCTCTCTTTAATTTTTTTTACTTGTTTTTCTTCCAACTAATTTTTTATTATATTTATAAATTAAATATTAATTATAAATATAAGATATAATTATTTTAATTTTTAATTATATTAATTATATTGAGAGTATTCGAAACCCAAAAATATATAATTTAATTAAATTTCATATTTTAAGTGAAATTCATTTACAAATGAATTTCACATTTGTAATTAATTTGTTTCAAACGGAATGATAAAGTTAAATTACTATAATACTAACTTTGAAATATTAAATCTACGACTAGTATTAGAGTGTGGGACAATTTAAACTTGAAATTTTATTCAAATTGAAATATGTATTTACTATCATATTAAATTTATAGATTATTATGATAAAATTTCAATAGACTAGCAATTGGATTGATGATAAAAAAAATTTATTCGAAAATGTATATTCTGAATGCTTGACAGAGTACCAGAGGCTACCCTCAACGCGAGCCTTCATGTTCCAAGACACAGTGACAGACCCAAACATAATAATGGTGGCATTTAGAGGAACCGACCCATTTGATGCATATGGATGGTCCACAGATGTTGATTTCTCTTGGTATGAACTTGAAGAGGTTGGAAAGATCCACCGTGGCTTTATGTATGCCCTAGGCCTACAAAAGAATGGCTGGCCTAATGAAATCGGACCAGACACTGACAAATTATATGCCTATTACGAGATCAGAAGAGTGCTAATGGATATATTGAAAAAGAATGAGAATGCTAAATTTATAGTGACAGGGCATAGCTTAGGTGGGGCATTGGCAATATTGTTTGTGGGTGTGTTAGCTATACACAAAGAGGCTTGGTTATTAGATAGAATGGAAGGAGTTTATACATTTGGGCAGCCAAGAGTTGGGGACAGGCAATTTGGTAGGTTCATGGAAGGTAAATTGAAAGAGTATGATGTGAGATATTTGAGGTATGTTTATTGCAATGATATGGTGCCTAGATTGCCTTATGATGATTCTACTCTCTTGTATAAGCACTTTGGCCCTTGCCTCTACTACAATAGCTGCTATCAAGGGAAGGTCAGTTCTCTCTCAAATTTTATTTTATTTTTTTTAATTTTCAATATTGATTCCTCATTTAACAACTTAATAAAAT
>CATKHJ010472801.1:0-33247 GCA_949750685.1 Vernicia montana
ATTAATGATTTTTCGCCCGAAACCGCACAAGAAGCTTCTGGAACCGCACACGGACGATTCTGGACCGCACGGGAGAAAACTGGACCGCGCAGCAACATGGACCGCACAGGGCCCATTTGGAACCGCACAGGGGCTGTGCGGTCCCTGGAGGGCTCTGTGCGGTCCTCCAGGGTCCGACGGGCTGATTCGGTGGTTTTTTGACCCGTTTTGGCTCGTTTCAACTCCGTTTCTGGCGATTCTAGTTGCGTTTCTCTCGTTATTCAATCCCGGATGATATGAGAATGAATTAGAGGCCAAATGGGAAGGTCTCGGGTCCCGAAGCTCGGATTTTCGATTTTTGGGCTTTTGGCGATCTTTGGTGATTTGGCTTCCGGAGGTCTGTTTACCGAGCCTAGGTGCCTTTAAGGTCCAAATGCATAATGGAGGGTGCAAAATTAAGGGTTCACAATACGGTAGCTCAATATGCCTAAGTATATCTCGATGAGATAGTTAGCCTCCACGACGTACCAGTATCTATTATTTCAGATAGAGGTCCTCAATTTACTTCTTGATTCTAGCAAAAACTTCAAGAGGCTTTGGGAACTCAGTTAGACTTCAGTACCGCTTTCCATCCGCAAACCGATGGTCAATCAGAACATACCATTCAGACATTGGAAGATATGTTAAGGATGTGTGTCATAGATTTCGGAAGCAACTGGGATCGATATCTTCCCTTAATAGAGTTTGCTTATAACAATAGCTATCACTCCACCATTGGAATGGCACCATATGAAGCTTTGTATGGAAGAAAATGTAGATCACCTATATGCTGGATGGAAGTAGGAGAAAAGCACATAGAGGCACTTGACCTAATTCGGGAGACAATGGAAAAAGTGCCTATTATCAGAGAAATATTGAAAACTGCATTTAGTAGACAAAAGAGCTACGCTGATCCAAAAAGAAAAGATATAAGCTTTGCAGATGGAGATCATGTTTTTCTGAAGGTATCTCCAATAAAAGGAGTTATGAGATTCAGAAAGAAAGGGAAACTCTCGCCAAGGTACATCGGACCTTTCGAAATTCTGGATCGAGTGGGCAACGTATCATATCGATTGGCTCTACCACCCAGTATGACCCATGTACACCCAGTGTTTCATGTATCTATGCTACGCAAGTACATTTCAGATCCTTCATATGTGCTGCCATCACAAGAGGTCGAGGTGGATCAAGATTTAACTTATGAATAAACACCAATTGCAATTATGGACCGAGACATTAGAATTCTGTGGAACAAGAAAATAATTATGGTCAAAGTATTGTGGCAAAACCATACAATGGAAGAGTGTATATGGGAAAGTGAGGAAGAAATGCGGCGACAATATCCTTAACTTTTCCAAGAATGAAGGTATGTTGTAGATTATAAAATTCGGGATGAATTTACTTTAAGGGGGGTAGAGTGTAACACCCCAAGATTTTTCTAACCATTAGAAACCTAGAAAATAATAAATTAGGAATCCAAGAATTTATAAGGATCGCAATTAAGGGAATTGGGTAGTATACGCGATATCGGTATAATTGCAACTTTTAGCAATTTTTGAAAATTTAATTTTAAGCAAAATTAATAGGGAACTATCTAAAAATAATATTAGAATTCTAAATTAGAGATTAAAAATAATTTTAGACTTAAGTTAGAAGATGTAGTAAAACTTTGGGTAAAAATGGGCAAAATTGTAATTTTTTAAAAAAATGTAATTATTATATTTGACTAGTAAAAAAAATAAAAATTAGGTGTCAAATGACCGGCCACCATGATGGATCATAGGGTAGTTATTTGTCCAAAATTACACTTAAGAAAAATAAATCAAAAAGAAAATATATATATATATATAAGGAGCTAAATGGGAAGATAAGTGTTTATTTTTCCATTTCTTCAAAAATTTGAGCTAAGAAAAGAAGAGAGAAAAGAAAGAAGGAGATTGAAGAAGAAGAAGAAGAAGGAAATAAGTTTTAAGGTAAGACTATGAATTAATTTAATTTTTTCCATCTATATATATATGAGTTGTATAATGATAATCAATTGTGATATTGTGATTGTTGTTTGAGTGGTTATGAAGAATGAAGTGGGGGATGGAGAAAAGAAATTTTGAAATCGAGAAAAGAGGAATTGATAAGGGAAAAAGACCTAACTAAGGTTGTTTTGGTGGAAAGAAGGAAGAAATGAAAGAATTAAATGAAAGAAGCATGAAACTAAAGGAGATAGCTTTAGGGTTTAGAAAGTCTTGTAACTTGAGGAGGAAAATCGAATCATTTGTAGTATGAATTTGAAGAAAGTAAAAAACATAAAAATTGAATCTAAATATTTGTAGTTTATTAAAATAGAATGAAGTTTAAGCTAATTCTTGTTATTTTTTGAGATACGAGAAGAATAAGAAAACTGCTTCCTGTAGAGTACCCTAAGATTTCAAAAAGTTTGAGGCTATTTTCGGGAATTTTAGGATAGGAATTTGAAGATTATTAAAACATAATAAATGAACCCTGATATGTATTCTAAGTGATATAAAAATTTTAGAGCAAAAATCCAAGTACTTTGGGAGATATATGGAAATTTCTAAGCTGTGGCAGGATATTTAGACAGGCAGGATTCTTGATATCAACTCTTAAGTTGGACAACTTTGGAGACAGAACCAAGTTGAGGTCAAAACTAATGAAATGTACCCTTATGAATCTAGTTTCATTGAAAAAAAGAATATCTCAAATGAAGTTTTGTAAATTGAGTTATAGTCAAAAGAGTGTACTGAACTCCTGTGAAACCTAGGATCCAGAATTTAGGAGAATTTAGAACATAACTTTTGGGAATTACCGGAACTCAAGGAATTAATTTTGGAAATGATGGAGGGGAAAGTATTAGGATTGTCCAGATTTGAAATTAAATCGATTGGAGTCTCGATTATTATAAAAATAGTAATTATGAATTAATCTTTTAAATTAATAAGTAAATAAATGTAATTATATGAAATTAACTTTTATGTAAATATTTTTATAATTTGTAGAAAGTGAAGAGGAATTGGAAGAGAGTGAATTTGGTGACAAAAACATTGAGGAAGAATATCAATATTTCGGAGCTTAATTAGAAAGGTGAGTATATATTAAATTTCCTGGCACATAACCATTTCACTTTGTATATGTGACTTTGAATTTGATAATTCACTTTTGTAACTTCGAATCCTAATTGATTATCTATATGTGAAATTGATTCCTTATATGTGAAATGTTCTATTTGATTTAAACCTTGACTTAAACCAAAAAGCAGAAATTCTCTTATTTCTGTGAGAGGATCACCGAACTCTGTGCACAGTAAATTAAACTCTACTATGAGGTATTTGAACGTCCTAGCCACATGGCCTAGCTAACCTTGTGTCTTAATATGTAACATGAAATTTGTGACTCTTGCAGTACTATTTATATGAGATATGTGAATTTAATTCACAGGAATTTGATTATAATTTCTGCTGAACCTTCAATTGTATTGATTGGAAATTTGTTGACTATTTATTGTGATAAACTGTTGAGCCAATGATCATGTTCATGCATCCAAATTATCGTGTCAGGTTATTTATTATATATTCACTAAGATTTGAATCTCACCCCTTTTTCCTTATTTTTTTTCAAGTTAGTGGATTTTACAGCGCAAGTTTCCTACTTCACTTGCTGCTGGAGTTTTAGCCGATATTTTGAACTAGTTATGTGAATATCATATAGAAATGTATAATAAGAATTTGTAAATGTGATTATATGTGATGACGTGCAATGGTATTGTCTAGTAACTCCATAGTACATAATCAAACATAAGAGTGATATGGTATATGAATATAAAAGAATGAACGGAGTATATAAACTCAAACTAGTAATGAGTGATGGTGATTGTGAGTTAACTTGTGCTTTTAAATGGAGTTGAGGATATAAGGTAGTAATATTGGGAGTCTTTTATTGTCTTTACAGGTTTGATCTTTAGGAAATGTGAATGTGCTGCCGGAGTTACATTGATAGTCTAAAAAGAGTTGAGTTATACGGGTTTTCGGTGGTATACGCCTACCCATGCCCTAAAACCGTCCATCCCAAAAATGGAATGTGACAAAGAGAATCATATATGAAACATGATTATAAACATAAGATCACTAACAAAACACAAAATCATACTTTAAATCAAAAGATGTCATTATCAATCAATATGAGCTCTATCTACTGTAAACATGACATGTTTTATATTCATAGCAGACAAATCATGAGAAATAGATGGAGATGATCATAAAAATAAGATAAATAAGAATATGATTGTATTATAACCCCCTCAAAGTACATACTTGTGATTTAATGAATTTCAAAGCGAAAGTCACTCAAAATAAAGTTTTCTAATTTAACCTAAATATAAATAATGGAAGAATTAATCTCTCTTAATTTTGAAACTAAGAGTTATTAATCTTCTTTAAAAGTGTCTCTCAATCCCCAAAAATCTTTTTTGCAAAAATAATTTTGTAAGAGCTCTTTTATGTCTATTGTGAAAATTTGCTAAAAAGAAGATCTCCTTTTTTGTCTGTCAAGTGATTATAAATAATCGTTCCACAAAAAATAATTGGTGAGAATTTTCCCTCTTGAATTTTTCATTTGAAGTTTGAGTTTTACAAAAATAAAGTTATCAGACAAAATCACTTTATCATATAAGATAATTTTAAGATAATTATCAAAATAATTAATTAAAAATTAAAAGATTCATTGAACATCGACATAAATATCATAAGAAGACATTTGGACCTGCTTAAAAGAGATTTGTCCAAGTAAGTGGGTCTAAGAAAGAAAACCAACCCCAAATGGCTAGGCCTTAGCCGTTTGGGCCCCAATGGTTGGACCTACAGCCATTTGGACTCAGTCAAAGGTGTCTGGCCTATTTTAACTTAGTTTAGTCCTTTCAATTTTTCTTCTGTTTTCAATGGATCTCAATCGTTCAATATATTTACAGTATGTACTCATATTTTTTTAAAAAAATTCATTTTTGCGCTCTAATTTTTTTTTTTTTAACATTTTTGCTAAATTATTTTTACTTTTTTATGCTTTTTGATTTTTTTTTTTAATGTTTATATGCTTTTTGCTTTAAACATATTATTATGCATTACACGGATTCTTCTTACACGCTTCTTAATAATTTTTTAGATTCTTAATATGCCAAAATTTGTCAAAATATAGCCGTAATTACTTTTTACCGACACTTACATTTCTTTTAGTTGTCATTTCTAATATAATCGACACATGCCAAAGGGTAGCATGTATAGCTTGTCTTATATTCAATTTTTTATTGGATTTTTCGTGGGTTTTGTTAAGGATGTTTAGTGGCAATGTCGAATTGAATGTGACAAACAAGCAACAGAAAATCTTTACCCTTACAAAATCTGTATAATTAGAAATTTCTCTCTAAAAGATGAAAAAAACTATTACTCTTTAATTTGACACAGGGAACAAGTCCAGTATTGATATGTGTCAAGCCACCACTAATTATATAAATTTGTTATAAATGTGGCTAATGGTCCAACCTTTGAAACCTTAAACACATTAAATTAACTTGAATTTATGAGATTTTTTTTTGAATTAAAATTTGTGAAATGAAATGCTACACCTTGAGAAATGATAGATGGATAATAAAAGAGATGTCAAACCCAATGCATAGAATGAATTAAAGAGAATACAAGTGTTGAGTTATCCTTAAATTTGGTAAATCATGTATCCTATACTAATTGGCACATGAGAATTAGTTGTTCTAAAAGACAAAACAAAATACAAATTATTATTAAGTCTTATTATTTGTGCATTTTCTTTTATTTTGGGTATATGTTTGATTTATTTTGTTTATATATTTGATTGATAGTTGGTTGATTTGATATATATGTTTAGTTGTATAATGTTTTTTCAATTTTTTTTTCTATATAATTATTTTTAACTTAGTTCTTTGAAGTTTGACTAAAATATACTAAATTTATATCAAATATATTGAATGAATACCATTATTAATTAAAATATCAATTTTTAAAATGAAAACTAAAAATTTAATAGATATATACTAAATATATACCCAAAATATACTCAAAATATACTACCAATATACCATCATATATTCACAATATATTACGAATACACCATTTTGCTAAAGAGTGTAAAAATGTATAAAAAAAAATGTTGAAAAGCATATTTTTATAAAAAATAATCAAATAGCGTATTTTTATAAAAAAAATTAATCAAAGCGTAAAAATATGATATTAAGGTTTTTTTAGATATTTTTGTAAAAATTCCTATATTTTATTTAATTCCAAGAAATTTTTATTGAGTAACCTTTCGCTTAGAACCCGTTTGATGGATGCTTATCATTACCGAGGTTTTTTATAGGATCAAAATATTTTTTTTTTCGCCGAAGTCATAGGATCAAAATTAAATGTTTACAAAACTTTTAGTATTAATCCAAGTCAACTTTGTAAAATCAACATTGTTCGAGATAGGGTAGATAAATTTATCTCTCTCTATATATATAAAACAGTAAAAAATAAAAACAAAAACAGAAAACAAGAAACAAATAACAAAACACAAAAAAAAAATTTGGTTTTCATAAAACATAAAACAAAAAAACCAACAGTAATACTAAACGCACCATAAAAAAACAGAATGCATGAATTTTTGCCACCTTATCAAATCGAAGGAATTGGGTTAAATTAAATGCTAAAAAAAAATAGTCTAATTATTTTTTTTATGGTAAATTTAATTCCGATTAAGATTCAAATTCAGTCATAAAAACAACTTTAATATCACATTAATGAGTATATTAAGTAATTAGTTCATTAAATTTATTTCTGAATTTAATAATATAATATTAATTAATATACTGAATTAAAATTGTAAAAACATGCTGTAGAAAATTCTAATTGCAAAAACACATTTCTAAAACACAATATTCTTCCATGATTATGGTTAAAATAAATAGGAAAAAAACATCTCTGATCTAAAAATATGCTCGAAAATCTATTAATAAATATCTGATTTTCTTTGAATATAGTTCAAATAGAACCATTCATGAACTGCACATACCTTTATAATTCACATTGATGCATTTAGGCAAATATCATAAAATTCAATAAAATTAGTAAATAATAATAATAAAAATAGTAAACAACAATACTAAAAAGCGATTTTAAGTTCTTAAAAACTATATACCCATATAATTACACGCACACTCAATACATAGAAAAATAACTAAAAAAATTATATCTAATAAATAATGTAATAAATTTTTATATTAAAAATAAACTTTTGTACACCCTATTGTCATTTTTATTTTTTCATTATACAATATTTAAAAAAACATACATGCAATTCTATCATATAAATTTTTATAAATAGTATATATTCATGAAATTTTATTATTGTATATTTCAGTTTTGAGATAATAATTAAAAAAGATAAATAAATCAAATTTATGAAATAAAATAATAATTTAATGTTATTTTATAATTTATATAAATCCTTGCAACTCACATCCTAATAACTATTTGTAATTTATAATTATATATGATTTATGAACAAACCATAGAATGGGGGAATGCTTAATTTAGGGTTTGAATTATGATAAAAAATGCAATTGAGAACCTTTATTTTATTTTGATACAATCAGATTCCTAAACTCTTAATTTAAGTTAATTTAGGGTCTCATCTATCAATTACACTAATACCATTAAATGAATTTGAAAAAATGAAAAAATGAAATCCACCTCATATTTTTAAATAATAAAAAATTTAAAATTTTAGAAAAATCAAAATTTTAAATAATTAGAAAATATTTAAAATAATTTTTTTTTTAAAAAATCTCCAAAAGCAAAAAAAAAAATCAATAAAAAGGAAAAAAATTCAGAACTTAAAAAAAAAAAAAAAAAAAAAAAAAAAAACCAGATTGCATCGAAATGGAGTATAGATCTCAATTACATTTTTTTGGTCACAGTTGAGCCATGAATTGAGCATTCCTCCATAGAATGTTAATAGTATAATATTCTGGCAGTAAATCCTCTGTAGTCTGTACTAGGAAAAAGGAGGGAATCGCCAAGCATTTCGAATTTCAGATTTGCTGGAGAGTAGTAATTGTTTTGCTGACGGTGCAAACGGTGGATTGAAAACCTGAAAGACACAAGCCCAGTGAGTCAGTCAGTCACCACTCACCAGCGTCAGTGTGCCACTTCACAATCCAAACTCTACAACTTTTTTCACACTCTCTCTCTCTCTCTCTCTCTCTCTTTTTAATTGGCCATTAAGATTTGGAAGTTGAAAAAGAAACTTTCACCAATTCCACACACAGGAATTCAATTCAATTTATAGGTAAATAGATAATATATTTCTAATGTTTGATTAAAAATACATATTAATATTTAATTTTTTTTTATACGAACATGCTGTTAATATTATAAAAATGAGTCAACGTGTCCCTTTTATCTGTTATTTTCATTATCTCTCTCCACACATTTTTCTTTTTTTTTTAAATTATTTTTTTTTGTCATTCATTTATCTTTTTTTAATTTATATTTTATATTTACCTACAAAATATTTGTGTGTGTATATATATATAATTTGACTTTTTTTTTTTATTTATTTTGTATTTATAATTTTATATAATAATAGTTGTAATTATTAATAAAATTTAATTATATTATTATAATATATGATAAAAATTTAAAAATAATTAATTGTGATATTGAATAAGTATATTCTAATTTTTTTTTTAAAAAAACATAATAACGTGAAAATAAATTAATGAGATAACTAGTTTTTTTTTTTAAAAATTATTTGAAAAATGAAAAAAAAAATTTATAAATAACTTTTGATAAAAACTAGTTATTTATTTAATTTATTTTCACGACATTATATTTTTTAGAAAAATTATAGAGTGTACTTATTTAATATCATAATTAATTATTTATAAATTTTTATCCTATATTATAATAATATAATTAAATTTTATTAATAATTGCAACTATCATTATATAAACTTATAAATACAAAATAAATGAAAAAAGTCAAATTATATGTATATACACACATAAATATTTTGTAGGTAAATATAAAATACAAGTTAAAAAAAAATAAAGAAATGACAAAAAAAAGAAAAGATTAGAAAAAAAAAAGAGAAAAGTGTGGAGAGAGAGAGAGATATAATGGAGGTAGAGAAGGGGCGCGTTGACCCATTTTTTTATTTCTTTCAAAATATAAAATAAAAAAATATTAAATATTGATATGCATTTTTAACCAAACACTAGAGGTATATTTGTAATTTGTCCTAGGTAAAATTAGAGTAACTTTACCTGCTGCCCCTCCCTCACCTCTATGCTCCTTTCCCAAATTTCCTTTTCTTTTTTTTTTTTTTTGGTGAAACTCTTTCTCAATTTCCACTTGTAAGGTGCCTACTAACCTTTTCTTTCCTACTAGGAATAAATATTTTTGACAATGCTAAAAAAAGTATTTGATGAACTTGAACAACATACTAATAAATTTGCTAAGGGATATTTATAATTTTATTATAATTATAAAAAAATCTTCTCACTAATTAAAAAAAAATTCCAAACCAAGTTAGTATTTCATATTTAAATTGTAACTGAAATGTTAAAAACTAAACTGCAAACTGTTTGTATTAAGAAATGTCAAAAATTAAAGACTCGTTTGGTATCATTTTATGTTTTATGTTTTTCAAAAACAAAAAATAAAATTTTAAAAATTAGAATTTGTTATTTTTGATTTTCTGTTTTGAAAGAAATAAAAAATAATAATTTTTTTAAAAATATTTTTTAATACTTATTTTTTTAAAATTAAAAAAAAAAAAAGAAAACGAAAAATTACAATGATACAAAACCATCCCTAATTTTTTAACTTTTAGAGTATCCCCAATAATACTCCATATTTTACTTCCTATTATATTATAAATAATTCAATTTTTTATTTTAACTTATCTTGAAAAATAGGCATACTCCAACAACATTCTCTATTTCACTCAATATTTCATTATTTTATTAATAAATATACAATTTCATTTCTTTATATATAAATTTATAATTTCATTTTCTTTAGTCTACATAAATTTTTTTTAGTTAAAAAAATATAACCTTTTCAAAAATATTATAACAAATTATTATTATTATTATTATTATATTCAGTATCATTTTTTCTACTCTATATAAAATTTTTACAACTAAAAAAAATATAATTTAATAAAAATATTATAACAAATTATTATTATTATTATACTATAATTTTATTTCTTTTACTTTACATAAAATTTTTACTACTAAAAAAGAAAAATTTGATTTAAAATATTATAAAAAAATATTTTAATAATAATAATAATTTAAAAATGAAAAAAATGAAAAAGGAAAATATTAAAGAGAAAAAATAGAGAGAAATAATAAAAATTTCTTAAGAGTCTTTAGAGACATTTTTCCTTTTTTTAAGTTTAAGAAAAAAGATTATGACTCTTAAAAAATTTTAGGAAAGAAGAAAAATTTAGAAAGTTTTTAGAAATATAATTATTGGACATTTTCTTTAAGAGAGAGAGAGAGAGAGAGAGAGAGAGAGAAATTTAAGATTTTTGGGAAAGTTAACAGTGAATTTTTGGGAAAGTTAACAGTGAATTGCCCATGAGGACGAAGTGAACTGTCAACAACTAACTCCAATTAAACCTTTAGTTTAGTAGAGGCAAATATAATATAATACGTAATAATAATAAAAAAAGGCAAACCTCTGTTTAAGTGTAGGCAAGAATTGGAATTCCCTCCCAAATTGTTAAGCTCGGAAAAAAGAGAAACCCTAAAACCACAAATTGGCGCCAGATTTGAAAACCCTACAAGAAATCTGCACCCACTGTTTTTTGATTTCCCAAATCAAAACCCTATTCAACTTTCTCTCTCCTCACTTAAACCTATATATAAAAACACTCTAATTCTGTCTTCGGTAACTCTTTTGTTTGTCTCTAAATTCAATTCTCTCTGTCTGTCAATTTCTTTTTTTTTTCCCAATTTTATACTATAAAAATCTTTTTTGCTAAATACTGTCTGTTCTGTGGTCTCTCCACGACTTGATCTGTTTTTCTTGGCTGTCTCAGAGACGATGGAGCAGGGTACAAAACGGCAGCCAGAGTTATCGACGGAACTTCTGGAGACTGATGCCAATCCACCTGACAATTGTGAGTTCAAGACCGAAGATGGGGGCCGCGATGTTCTCATTCACGAAAAGAAGCAAACTTTGGAAAATCAAGAGCCTGAGAGTGAAATTGGCAAAGGAAACGTGGAGAAACTAAAAGGAATTGAAGGGAAAGATGCGGAAATCTGTGGTTTTGTGGAGGAAATTGGAGGTAGGGTTGTAGATAATCAGTTGTTTACTAAGGCTGGGCAAGAGAATTGCCAGGAACCGCTAGAAATTGAGCAGAAAGGGAAGGAAAATGATGATAAAGCAGTGGAAAATTGTTTTTCTGAGAAGGAAGGAGGCACGAGTTTGGTGAAGAAGCGTGGTAGGAAGACGAAGAAAAAGATTGAAGATTTGCGCATTCAGGAGGCTGAGAAAGGAAAAGAAGATGGTAAGGAACTGCAGGACAATGCTGTAAAAGAGCAGGAAAATGGTGAGAAGCGGGGTGATGTTGGTAGACTGGGTTTGAAAGGTACTGAAAATGGAGAAGACAAAGAGCTAGAGAATGGTGGTTCTAGAGAAGTCAATGGAAGTTCTTACAAGAGGAGACTGAGAGCTACTAATGTAAAGAAGATGAGCTATGCTGAACACAGTGAAGGAGATGAGGAAATTTCGAAGAGTAAGAAACGGGGTAGAAAGGGTAGAAAAAAGGCTACAGTCCCAGTAAGTGAGGGTATGGAAACATTGGCAGGAAATGAAAATGGAGATTTGGTTGAAGGAAGTGGAAAGGAAGTGAGGATAAGAAGGGCAAAGAAGCACAATAATAAGAACTATGCTGAAAACAGTGAAGAAGATGAGGAAATTTCGAAGAGTAAGAAACGGGGTAGAAAGGGTAGAAAAAAGACTACAGTCCCAGTAAGTGAGGGTATGGAAACATTGGCAGGAAATGAAAATGGAGATTTGGTTGAAGGAAGTGGAAAGGAAGTGAGGATAAGAAGGGCAAAGAAGCACAATAATAAGAAGAGTGACGATGAAGGGGATTCTCTGACAATCAATGGTGGCACGGGTTATTCACTGAGGGCTCAGAGTGCCTTGCAGCAAGATGAGAAGGATGTTAAAATTAACAAGCACACACCGGAGGTGACTAACTTTTTGTCTTGTCTGTTGTTAATATTTGCCCCTCTCTTTATTCTTGGTGCTTTGTATTTCTGATTTTTGGGTTGCAGTTCATTGCGGAGGTTTGCTTAATGTGCCATCAGTGCCAGAGGAATGATAAAGGCCGAGTTGTTCGGTGCCAGAAATGTAAAAGAAAGCGCTATTGTATTCCCTGCTTGACTAATTGGTATAGCTTTTTTTTTTTTTTTTCCGCCCAGAATTGGTATAGCTTTAGTACTGTTACAGTTAAGCCTAAAATTGAATTTCATTTGTCCATATATCATATGGAAGCCCAGTTTTGAGACAGCTAAGCTTTTTCCATGTGAAGTGCTTTTAATGCTATAGAACTTTTATGGCATTGAACAATTACATTGAATAATTAGTATTCTATTTGACGCTAATAAACAGTTGTAAATAAATGTTGGGAAAAAAATATTATAATGAATTCATTATTGAAGGTGATATAATAAATCTGCCAATTTTGATTTTAATAAGTCAGAAGCGAGATTTGTATGCCTGACTTATTTCTGTTGTCAAATTCCCAACTTTTTTTACTTTTATTTCTTTTACAAGTATAATTACTAGAAGCTGTATATTAACATTTGCTATTTCTTGCCGTAATTATTACCATTTGTTGCTGTGAGTTTCATTAAGTTATACACAATTTTATTTTTGTATTTATGTTTTCTGTTGGTGTCTGACACTGCAAGTTATTATGACGTAACCTTGATTATGCATTTTTTTTTTTCTCTTTGAAATTTTATTTATTTCTAAATGTAATCCATTTGAGGAAATGCTCATTAATTTGTGCAGGAAATATCTTGCATGATTTGCATGTGCTAAGAGATCTAAGCTAAAATTTCAATAATCTAAACTTAAGGCTTATTTTGATCACAAGTAAGATTATAACATAAAATGGATATGCTAAAATTTGTATTGATTAGGATTGTGTTTTACATGATATTAAATCTTGATTTTACTTTTATTTAATTTCTCTATTAGTGTTCCTGTTATTGAAGTCATTTTTTGTTCATTCTATAGGTATCCTAAGATGACAGAGGATGAAGTTGCTGATGCTTGTCCAGTTTGTCGCGGAAATTGCAATTGTAAAGCTTGTTTGCGTGATACTCCTGCTAAAGTTAGTTTTTTCTCCTTGCAACAATGATTCATTGGTGTTTTCATCATATGCAGTAACTAATCATGAGCTTGGCATGTAATTTTTTTCTCCTCATTTTGGTATTCCCTGCAGTACCTGGAAAATCTCAAAAAGCTAGATGTCAATGATGATAAGAAAGTGCTGCATTCTAAGTATTTGCTCCAAACACTTCTTCCATACCTGAAGCAGTTGGATGAAGAACAAATAATGGAGAGACAAATTGAAGCTAGGACACAAGGTACTTTGGGTTTATCCTAAACATGGTTTAGGACTTATAAGTGAGTGTTATTTGCTGTGGCTTAGTTTGGATTTCAAAATAGAGTTTCAGAGTCTGATTGAAACTTAGAAAGTTGAAATTCTGTGGATTCAAAATTTATATGTTGTGTTTTGGTCTCATCACTTAAATGGTCAAATGCCCAAATCTCACAAATTATTTATTTATTTATTTATGGTGCTAGGTATAGAAATTTTTCTATTACTAGTTTCTGCAGTAGCTTCTAAAGTCATTACTGTTTCAGAAAAATAGGTAGATTAGTGATTCGGGGTGAGTGACTGGGTTATAGAGTCTGTTTTTATTTTTTCCCTTTTATTGTGCTTGCATATTTCTGAGCTTGTTGTTGAGAAGTGGATGCGTGCCTGCTCTTGTGAGTTTCTTTATGTGTGGCCATGCATGGATGTTTAGGCGAGTGTGCGGGATTGTGCATAAAATGTTGGGTTAATATTTCACTAAATGACTGATTTTTCATTTGTGCAGGTATATCACTTGAAGAGTTAAAGATTCAGAATGCTAATTGTTCTATGAATGAACGCATGTACTGGTAAAGCCTTCTCTAGGTGTCCAATTTCCCCTAGTTTCCTTCTAATTTTGGTAAGAGTTGAAGTTAAACTATGTTTTTTATTCTCTCCCCCAACCCTTATTATTTTTTTTGCAGTGACAACTGTAGAACCTCCATCTTTGATTATCACAGAAGCTGTTCAAACTGCTTTTCTGATCTCTGTCTTATCTGTTGCCGGGAGATCCGAAATGGACATTTACAAGGTAGTGGCCAGGATGTGGTTATGGAGTATATTGACAGAGGGCTTGCATATTTGCATGGAGAGGGGGAGGTCAAGTCACAGGTTGAGGAGCAGCCTGAAAGTAGTTCTAAGGATCTTCAGAGGTCGAACTTTGGATGGAGAGCAAATGAAGATGGAAGCATTGTTTGTAGTTGTGGTTTTGACAATCTAGACCTGAAATGTTTGTTCAAAGAACATTGGGTTTCAGAGTTAGTAAAGAAAGTGGAAAATGTCGCACAAAAATATAAACTTGACATGGCTAAAACTCTAGTTGAACAGTGTGGATGTTTTAATTCCAAAGGAGATTTTGATTTAGGAAATAGTCAGTTGTTAAAAGCAGCATCTCGAGAGGATTCTGATGACAATTATTTATACAATCCAAGGGCCAGAGACATCAAAGAAGATGATTGGAAGCATTTTCAATGCCATTGGATGAGAGCTGAGCCTGTGGTTGTTAGCAATGTTCTTGAAACTGCAACTGGCTTAAGCTGGGAACCAATGGTCATGTGGCGTGCCTTCCGCCAGATAAGAAATGAAAAACATAGCACACTTTTGGATGTGAAAGCTCTTGAATGTTTGGATTGGTGCGAGGTCAGTATAATTTGTCATCCGTTACAGTATACTGAAGTCAATGGTTCTAACTTTAGGGGTAATGCTTGCATTTATTCATAATATTGGGTTTCTATGTTCATCAAGAATGTAAAGCATAGTCTTTAAACAGAAGATTTGTTGTCTTGATAGTGATATTGAGCTTGTGTTTACTTTAATTTATTTTCTTTTTGATGTAGGATAGATTGGGAAAACTTTGTTTTTGGATGTTAGGGCTAGGGATGTAGAGTAATCAAGAATTAGGGCTTGAAATATGGCAGATATGAATTTCCTTAGAAAAATGAAGGAAAATTAAACAGACAAAAGTAAACTACTAGCATCACACTAATAGGATCTAGGACTCACTCCTATCAAGAAAGCATCATAGTTTCTAGGGTTAGAATTGCATCATACAACTCAAAATGGAGAGCATATATTGCTGAAATTTAATCACTGAAATATGAAAATAAAGAACTACAAGCATGGGTATTTATAGACCCAAGCTAATCCTAACCTTAAAAGAATTCTAAAAGTGGTCTTATCTCTGTGGAATTGGACTCCCAAATCAAACTAAAAGGCTCCAAAGTAAGACTTGCAATTAGTTTAAATATTTCTAAAGAAATAGGGACATTTTTTCCAGCAAATCTCTAAATTACAAAATTGGCCCATAGACTTAAAAAGTATTTGACAGAAGACTTATTTATTTGAACATACATATAAATATAACTTTATAATATCTGATTTTTTTTTTTAATTTTTTAAAGATTCTTGTAGCCTTACTTCTCCACAATACTTTATGTGTGCTTCTTTCAAAATGTTGCTGCTGTGAGTTACAATCTAACTAGGGGCGCTGAAATCTTCATGATATGCAGGTAGATATTAATGTCCACCAATTCTTTCTAGGATACCTGAATGGTCGATTTGACACAAAGGAATGGCCCCAGATACTGAAATTGAAAGATTGGCCTCCATCTACTATGTTTGATAAACATTTGCCACGGCATGGTGCTGAATTTACCTGTTGTTTGCCCTTCAAGGAGTATACACATCCTCAAAAAGGACCGTTGAACCTTGCTGTCAGATTACCTGAAAAGTCTTTGAAGCCTGATATGGGGCCAAAGACATATATTGCTTATGGATGCCATCAAGAGCTTGGGCGTGGAGATTCTGTAACCAAACTTCATTGTGACATGTCTGATGCGGTATGCTCAGTTTTCTTTTTCTCTTCTATGGTTTCTGTTTTCTTTTTCTCTTCTATGGTTTCTGTTTTCTGTAGCTAGAACTAGATGTCAAAATGGAATGGGAGTAACTTTGAGGAAAGTCCTGCTTATGTATTTGTTGTGTGAGCCTCTATGAAGAGAATATAAACAATATCTAAATGAGCTGGATGAAGAGGCAACCAATTTGGTGAAACTGCTCCATGTAATAGGAACAGTATCACAACCAATTTGGCTAATAAACTGGTCAGCATTCAGCAAGTTTGGATAGTCTATCATTATTATACTTTTTCCTGCATTCCAGTTGAGGACAGTAGCCTAATTCATTACGGGCCAGCTGTGTTTAATATTTTTGAAATTGTCCCTATTTGAAGTTAAGCAGTTGATGTTGGTGTTATGGTTTGTTATTCTGATGGTTGATGGTATAACAACTTCCCAAATCTTGAGCTTTTGCAATAGTTTTTGATCTTGTTACTATTGCCTACTGGACTTCGGCTTTCTTTGGTTGAAATTGGATGGTTTCTAATTCCTCACATTAAATTATAATGCTTTATTCCTTAAGATTGAAAATTTGTGGCCACTATTTCCTCACAATAACATGCTTAACTTTATTCTTTTTGTTTGCCACAGTCATATGCCTGTTAACTTCCTGCTGTTTGCCGACTGATTACTTGTTCACGGCTAGTGCATTTGTTTCCTTATTCAGCAGACCTAGAACTTCTGCCTATATCATGCCATGTTTATGGAATGCCTGATTTGCTGAAAAGAAATGCTTGTGATTCTTCCAGCTCATCGCCCCCTAAACCACTAACCAATCATCAAAGTAATTGTTTTCCCACGCGTTCAGTTTTATTGGGTTATATAATAATATGATGGTTATATTTGATTAGTTTTATTACCCCACCATGGAACACTGAATGGAAACAGTGCTTGTTACTTCTTGTAGGATTGAGGCTTAAATGTAGTCTGTGTAGTCTGTCATGCCATTGAAAATTTTTTTGAAGATGAAAACTATGATGAAACTCCCATTACAAGTGTTCTACTTAGGTGGGATCATAGCTGGTTAATAGTCTCTTTTAAGTTGTCTTACTGGAACATTTAAATTTATTAATGTACAAAACATTAGAATGTGCCTGTTGTGAAACAATTTCTTAACCTCATAATTGGTTTTTTAATCATTAATCATTTATCTATTGTAAAGTTGGCTGTTTCAGGTCAATGTTTTAACACATACAGCAGAAGTGACCCTTACTCTTGCAATACTTACTACTAAGATAGAAGAATTGAAAAAAGTGAACATATGAATGTGGCTGTTCTGAAACAAATGCTTAACTTATAATCCTTTTAATCTTTAATTGTTTGTGCTAAAATTGGCTGTTTCAGGTCAATGTTTTAACTCATACAGCTGAAGTGGCCCTTAAAGCTGAAAAACTTGCTAAGATAGAAAAATTAAAAAAAAAGCACATAATGCAAGATCAAAGAGAGATTTTTGGAAATGATCAGCTTGTAAAGAAAGATGTTGATGGTGAAATGCATGGTGGTTTGTCTGGCAGCTTGCCTGCAGATGACAAGGAAGCTGCAGAAGTTGACAACCAACATGAGGATTCCCGGTTTAATGATAGTGCTTTTTCAAAGAAATCAGAGCTGAAAAGTAGCAAGCAGGAAGATGTGTTTCAAGGTATGAGAGCTGAGAGTGACATGGAATTTACTGAAGTTGATTACCAGAATGAGGAGTCTGTGTTAATTAAGCATAACTTTTCAGATAAATCAGAGCTAAAAAGTGAGGCAGATGTTCAAAGTAGATGCATTGAGAATGGCGGAACATCAAATTGTAGAAATGAGTTGGAGAGGCCAGATGAGGGAGGTGCTGTTTGGGACATATTCAGGAGAGAAGATGTTCCTAAGTTGCAGGAATATCTTAACAAGCACTTCAAAGAATTTAGGCACATTCACTGTTGCCCATTGCAGAAGGTAATTGTGTATTGAACAATATATTTAGTATGCTTGTTTGTTTTCCACCAAGTTGTATCTGCATTATAATTTTTGATGTTTGCTTCTTCCAGTCAAGGTTTTTGAGTCATTCTTCTGGAAAAAAAAAGTGTTCGCAACTAGGAAAGATGTATTGATAACTTTGATTGATGTTTGGGTGCATGCTTTTCATCTCTTAAGTTTTCTTGAGTACACCTTTTTCTAAATAATTATTCTGCAATACTGCTCTGGAAAACAAATCTTCAATTAGAATATAGCATGATTTTTTCTTTGGGTGGGTGCAAGTGGAAGTTATGGCTGGGATGGCAAAAGTCATGATGAAGTATGATGGCTGACTGCAAATAAGGAACTTGTCAAAGATAAATAGATAAGACAATTAATCAGAGTATTGCTGGTTAGCTGCGTGTGTTCAAGTTGCCATTGCTCTTTTTACCTTTTTTTCATGCACTACTGTTTTTTCTTCTGTAGGTTGTTCATCCTATACATGATCAGACCTTTTATTTGACTGTGGAGCACAAGAGGAAACTGAAAGAGGAATATGGTTAGCCATCTCATTTATATTAGCTATCATAGTTAGATTTGTTTATTCTTTTTTATTTTAAATTTGAGGTTCAGTTATGTGCTATTGCACTTTGATGCAGGCATTGAACCATGGACATTTGTCCAGAAACTTGGAGATGCAGTCTTTATTCCAGCAGGCTGTCCTCATCAAGTGAGGAACTTGAAGGTAAAGTAAATTGTCATTCCGCAACATTGTGGCCTTCAAAAAAAAAAAAAAAAAAGCCATGTTTGGTAATTGAGGCTGGCATGTAGTTACTGCTCAAATTTATATCATCTAGGTTGTAAAATTTTGTTTTACAATGAGATTTGCTTCCTGCATCTATTTGTTATGTAGTGCATAAGTCCCATGTTTCAGAAAAACATCTCTTTGAGGGATTATATGATTCAAGTTGAAACTTGGTGTATGGCATGTTGTGTTCATTTTGTTCATGTAGTCATGTTGACTTATTTTTGGACATTGTAACAGATAGTTTTTGTGCTGAAGGGATAGGGCATATTGAAGCATCATAGGAGGCCTGCGAAATTACTACATGAAACATTTGCTAATTTCATTGTTAACTAACTCCATACATTTATTTACATTGTCAATTGGCTTGCCCCAGGGACGTGTTCATATGCATTAGATGAAGTGACTAATGATATTGCTTCTATATTTTACAGTCGTGTATAAAGGTAGCAATGGACTTTGTTTCACCAGAAAATGTTGGTGAGTGTATCCGTTTGACAGAGGAATTTCGTTTACTTCCCCCAAATCATCAGGCGAAAGAAGACAAGCTGGAGGTATTATTTGTCTTTAAGTTTTAGTTCTTTTCTAATATGCATTTTGTGTTGCTTTATCACATGTGGTGATTGGAAGTGTTGAAATGGTGTTGATGTGAGGAGTAAAGTACAAGTGGGCCATGTTGCTTTATTTGTTGATAGAAGTTTCTTTTTTTATGTATTTTTTTCATCTTTTCTTAGTGCAGTGTGCATAGCTTCATATTGGAAGAGAAATGTACTTGTACTTCCATTATTTTGTAGCTAGCTGGTATCTTTTCAAATTTTTTTTTTTTTTGATATTTTAATTTCAATGTGTGTGATACAGCCTTGAAATCTAGATGGTAGGGCTAGTTAATGATCAGTGGAGGTTAGCTAATGTTTAAATTTTTTTTTTTTTGTATTATGAGAAATTGGTGTTTAATTGGAACTTAAATTAGACTGGACAAAAGGGAGTTGATTTGGGGCTGACATTAGACTGCTGTGTGAGCAGATTTCCTCAACGGTACTAAATGCCTGTGTACCAAATCTTAGATTTCCACAAAGGACCCCTTGAATCTCATATGGAAGAGAAACTATAAGGGCAACATTAAAATAATCTGTAAACTTGTAGAGAAATTCAACAAGCACCTTAGCAAGTTAATCAAGTTGTGGCTTTATTTTAGAAGTCCTACCTTTAGCTATTAGGTCTCTTTATATGGCTCAAAGAATAATCCTATTTTAGTTAGAAAAATCCAAATCCCATAAGTAAAAAAAGAAAACTTTAAAATTTATAAACAAATGCCTTTTCAATTGCTTGATGTCATACAAAATAAAATAAAACAATAACATTGTCTTTCTAATAAGCTTAGTTCCTACCAAGACAATTCATTAAAAAATTACAAAAATTATGCTTGATATGAAGGCATCGATCTCTTCAGTTTCAGATTCCTTTAATAAATGTGTAATAAACATTACAGTAAAACCTAACTATTAAGATTGGACCACTGACATCATTTCAATTCTAATTGCTGCATAACCATGAATTTCTCTTTCCCTCCCGTCGCCATTGCTTTGCCATCCAATATCATATCTGGAATTTTCTTCTTATGGCATCATAATGCCTACAACACGTTAAATTCTCTACTCTTTTTTTTTACTGGTATTTCATATGCTCAATTCAAATATTGCTTTTTTATTTTTATTTTTTAAAAAATCATGTTGACATGTTAGAGTATGGGTCTTGAAACAGGTGAAGAAAATGTATCTTCATGCTATGAACTGGGCTGTGGAAGTTTTGGAGAACAGTGGAAAGTGAGTACCTAATGATACATGCTGACTTATAAATTCATTTTTTCATCAGTTTTGAGCATACATTAATTGCTTCATCCTTAAGTTATATTTTCTTCTTTTCCCACTAAACTATTGCCTATAAAATTTAGAATGAAATTTATGTTGGTTCTCTATCAGTTTTGGATAACACAACTCTAAATTAATGGTGTTTTGATTTTTCTTGGTTAATAGGATAAAATGTATATTAAATTGGAAATGAGCACATTGAAAATTTGCTTTATGGTTCAACTTCTCAGTAAGTGGGAATATCTCAAATGTAATGGAATAAATAGTTGCTTTGTAAAATTTATATTAAAGCTTTGATATTTTTCTTAGGGTCTATTTGGATAGCTAGTTATTTGAAATGATGAGTCTTTGGAATTGTGATACCATATTGATTTTAGTTAGCAAGAATGAGTTATGATTCTTTTCTATTTTGTATATTTCCTATATAACTTTTCTTAATTTAGGAATATATATACATTTGTATGTTTGATCTATTTATAATATATAGGTCTTTGTATCTTGTATATATCATTGAAATATATGAAAGTAATCATTATGTATATTTACAATTTGGTATCAGAGTTTTAGGATATAATCTTTTCATCTTTCTCTGAAAATTTCAGCCACTTCTTCCTTAAAAACCCTAGCTGCTTTTGTTTCTCTTTTTTAAAATCCTAGCTGCTCATGTCTTCTAAAAATCCCAGCCACTTTCATTCCTAAAAAAAACTCTAGCCAAACCACAATATATCTACCAAAACTGACGGTGAATCTTCCGACAACAAGAAAACATCCACCATGATTATTTAAGATGCTCCTTTATCCATCCATATTAAATTGGATGGTTCTAATTATCGAGTTTGGTAAGATTTTGGAGATGCATATTGTTGGAAGAAAAAGAACGAGTTATATCAATGTGAGAAAGGATGCACCTGCAGAAGATGATTCAAGCTATGATGAATGGGAGGCTGAAAATGCACTTGTCAAATCTCGGCTCATTAATTTAATGAACAATAATTTAACGTCACACTTTGTGCAGTGTGGCATGAGAAAGGAAGTATGGTATGCTGTAAATAAAAGTTACCTTGATGTATTTGATTCTTCTCAAATTTATGAACTGATGAAGTCTTTCCAATTACGTCAAGGTGGTCATCTTCTAGCAGAATATTCCAATGAGTTGAACTCAATTTTTATGGAGCTTGATTACGAAAGGCTAAATGATATGACTTGTGTTGCTGATATTGAAAAACATAGAAATTGTATCGTAGAAAATAGTTTATATCTTTCTTGCTGGTCTTGATCATAATTTAGATCAAGTTAATAGCCGTATTTTAGCTACTTCACTATTGAAATTAGAAGAAGCATATTTCTTGGTTCGTCAAGAAGTACAACAACAGGTTACCATGGGTGTAGAAATCACTCGGAGGCTTCAACTCTAGCTGCCCAAAAGAGCAATCCCATTTCTTTTCTTAGAGATTCTACAACTTCTCAATCTCGATTTTGCATCGACTATCATAAGAATACACACAGTTGATGTTTGCTGGAAGAAGCATGGCCATTTGGAATGGTATAAACTCAAAGAAGCTGAGAGAAAAAACAAGAAATTTACTCAGAATGTTTCTATCATAGATATCACTCTATCTTTACCTTCTGCTTCTCATGTATCTCGGTATCTTCTCAAGAAGGTAATTTTGGCTTATCCATTATTTCTACTTATCTTAGTACTTGGATTATTGATTCAGGGGCTACTGATCATATGACTAGTAACTTTTTTATCGTTGATTCTCTAACATCTCCACTAATTAAGTCTGTACAGGTTGCTAATGGGAATTTTATGCCAATTACAGAGGCTATAAATGTTTCTGTTTCTCCAACATTTTTTGTCTTCTGTTTTACTTGCACTTAAACTTTCAAATAACCTCCTCTCCATTAGGAAGATAACAAAGAATCTCAATTGTTTTGTTTCCTTTGACTCTACTCATTGTGTTTTCCAGGACAATCTTACGAAGATGATGATTGGCATTAATAAGGAGAGGGATAGTCTGTATTATTTGGAAGATCATCGAGACATTGTAGCACTTACTCGTGGCTTCCAAATTAAGAGAGAAACATCAGATAGAGAAAAAATTATCCTTTGGCATTGTCGGTTAGGACATTTATCTTTTTCTTATTTAGAACGTTTGTTTTCTAAATTATTTTTCAATATTTTTGTTTTCAGTTTTAAGATGTAAACAATGCATTTTTGTTAAAAATCATCGTGTTCATTTCAAAGTTAATTTTAATAAAAGTACTATTTTTCTTTCATGTGTTTATATTGATGTGTGGGGTCTTTTCTCTACCTTTTCTACTTTAGGATATAAATATTTTATATCTTTTATTAATGACTATACTAGGGTCAGTTGGGTATTTTTGATGAATTCTAAGAGTGATGTTTTATATATTATTCTTCAGTTTTACAACATGATTCTCATTTAATTTAATAGTAAAATTAAAAATTTTCATTCTAACATTAGTTGAGTTTGTGAATCAATCTCTTGCTGATTTTATGATACAATATGACATTCTTCATCAAACAAATTGTGTTTACACACACTAATAAAATGACATAGCAGAACGTAAGAATCGCCACCTCTTTGAAGTGGCTTAAGCCTTATGTTTTACTATGCATGTTCTAAAATATTTCTGGGCTGAAGCTGTCATGACTACTGTTTTTCTTATTAATTGAATGCCTGCTAGAATTCTTGATTTTCAAACCCCTTTAAGGATGTTATCTAGATTTCATTCCATTCCCTCTGCTCTAAATATTTACTCTTAAGGTTTTTGGTTGTGTGTGTTATGTTCATGTTCATTCTCTTCGTAGAATAAACTTGATTCCTGTGCTATCAAATGTGTTTTTCTTGGCTATTCTAATTCACAAAAAGAATACAAATGTTTTCATCATCCTACAATAACCTACTATGTGTCGATGGATGTTTAGTTCTGTGAAAATGAGTTCTATTTTTTTGGAGATATATCTATGGTTTCTCTTTAGGGTGAAACTGGCAGTAAAAAAGAGGAACAATTATGGTTGGGAGAGAAAAATATACGAGTCTCAGGTACAAAGAATATTAAAGAAACTTGGGAAACCTTAGTTTTAGATGACGAATCTAATGGTGAGATACTTGAGAGACCAGTTTGTTTTTTTTTGAGAAAGGATGTTCTAGGAGAAATGAAAATATCACTATTATGCCTCCTAATTCTAGTACTTCTTTTGATGATACTACCATACCATCGGATGAATCTTCCAAGTCTGGCACTAAGGTATGTATTTATTCTCTTAAATCTCTTGAAATTTCTAATTCCAATTCTAATTTTGATTAGAATAGGAGATATCCTCTTCGTGAAAGAAAAATACCTGATAGATTTGATTTTTCAAAAGCCTCCAATGTTTATTCGATCTCTGACTTCATATCATATCATTGTTTGTCTAAAACTAGCTTAACATTTGCTTTTTAGTTGTCTTCTGTTTTTGTTTCTAGTCATTTTCAGGAAGCCCTTGAAGATCTTTAGAGGAAGGATGCAATAGTAGATAAAATGATGGCTCTCCAAAAGAATTGTACTTGGGAAATGGTCGAGTTATCAATGGGAAAAAAGATCGTGGGGGTGCAAATGGGTATCCATTGTCAAATACAAGTCAAATGAGATGGTTGAAAGATATAAGGCTAAGCTAGTTGTAAAAGGCTATACTCAAACTTATGGTATTGACTATTAGGAGACTTTTGCACTAGTCGCCAAGATGAATACTGTTCGTGTCATACTGTCACTTGCTGTTAATTTAACTGGCCTATACGGCAGTTTAATGTGAATAATGCCTTTCTTTATAGTGATATGATAGATGAAGTGTTCATGAATCTAGCTCCAGGATTTACATTGGAAGAAGGAAAGATATGCAAATTAAAAAAGACATTGTATGGATTAAAGCAATCACTAAGGGTATGGTTTGGGAGATTGAGTCATGCAATGAAGAAGTATGGATTCAAGCAAGCTTTGACAGATTATACCTTGTTCTATAAACATGATCATAATGCTATTACCTTGCTTCTTGTCTATATTGGTGTTATAATTGTAATAGATAATAACATAGATGAAATTGAGAAATTTTGAAGCTATCTAACCAAATAATTCAAGATAAAAGATTTGGGGCTTCTCAAATACTTCCTAGGCATCGAAGTCTCTTGGTCTAAGCAAGGATTGTTTCTTTCCTAAAGGAAGTATTCTTTAGATCTCCTAGCCGAAACTGGTAACTCAGCCTGTGAACTTATAGATACTCCAATTGAGGTAAATCATGGCTTTCCCATTTATTCTGATCAAATTCCAACAAACAAGGAGAGATATCAGAGGATAGTGGGTAAGTTGATTTATTTAACTCATACTAGGTTGAATTTAGCATATGCAGTCAGTGTTGTGAGTCAGTTTATGCACAATCCAAGTGATCATCACATGAATGTTGTTAATTGGATTTTGGCTTATTTAAAATCAACTCCAAGTAAAGGTGTTTTGTTCTCTAATCATGGACATCTTGATGTTATTGGATATACAGACTTTGATTTTGTTGTTAGTAAATTGGATAGAAAATCTACTCCTGAATATTTATCGTTTGTTGGATGCAACTTGGTGACTTGAAGAAGTAAAAAGCAAAATGTGGTTTTATTATCTAGTGCAGAAGCTGAATATCGTGCTATGCATCATGCAATCATAAAACTTTCTTCACTGAAAATTCTCTTAACGGAATTTGGGTTTGGTTCAAAAAAACATATGGTGTTGTTTTGTGATAATATGACAGCTATTGAGATTGCTAATAATTCAATACAACATGATTGAACTAAACATGTTGAACTTGACAGAAATTATATTAAAAGATAATCTTGATTTTCGCATAATAAAAGTTCTTTATACTAGGATTTTAGATCAGTTGGTTGACATTATGACTCATGTTGTCACTAGTGGACTGTTTCATATATCGTTATATAAGTTGGGCATATGTGATATCTACGTTCCAACTCGAGGGGAGAGTTAGCAGGAATGGGCTGACTCATTTCTATTTTGTATAGTTTTTTATTTTGTATATTTTCTGTATAACTTCCTTTAATTTATAAATATATATACAGTTGTATGTTTGACCTATTTACTAAAAATAAGTCATTGTATCTTGTATATATATTATTGAAATATGTGAAAGTAATCATTTCACATATTTACAATTATTTTTTTGGGTACTATACTTAGAACTCCAACCAAATCTATGGCCCTTGGAAATGACTATATTTCCAAATGGACCCTTGGGTAGTTTGGGCTATGATGTTTTTTTGTTCATGTAATCTTCAGCTAGTCAAAATTTGGTATAAAATTGTATTTCCATGTTTCAAGGAATGTTGCCTAGCTAAAGCTAAAAATGTTAGGTAAAGTTAGTATTCACTTTGCATGCACTAGTAATTTATTGAAAGTAGTTAGTTGCAAGAGATTAAGAGCTACTCATGTGTGTGTGTCCGTGTGTGCTCTTGTGATCTTGCTCGTGTATTTTATTGCTAGTGAAAGCTCCATGGTTTTGATCTTGTTCCTTCTTGTTCACTGCATGATCCTGTCACAGTGTCCTTGCGAAATGTTTGATGCTGCTGTGTTTTATATATTTCATATCATTCACTAAAGTTCATAAATGGATCAAGTTGGGTGATGGAGAAGCAAAAGAAAAGGGGGGAAAAAGCTTAATTATAATTTTTGAGTATAATTTTGTTAGCATGTTTTGGCCCTCTTAGGCACATAGTGCTGTGAGATTTTCCTTGGATTGCCCTACATCATAAGGTTTTCTTTGCTAGAGATGAATATGAAAGGTGGTTTTAGGGCACAAAGATTTTTGCATTGTGGGCCCTAGGGAGGTCATATGTGTAGCCTTGCTATTGCTTTGCAATTAGATATCTTTTTTATTTTTTTATTTTTTGTGGTCTGAATGGGCGGCCTTTGAGTCACAATGAAGTAACTTCAACATATCTGAATATAGACAATGTAGGTTTCGTTTATGGTTAAGCTGAAATCACTTTCACGATGGATGGTGTACTTCTTTCATTAACAAATGTTTCAGCTTAAGGTCTTTATGGCTAGTTTTTTTTTTTTTTGGCCTTGAAGCCTTCTAAATTAACTCGTGCAAAGAGAAGGCTTAAAAAATTTGCTTTTTTTAAAAAAAATATATTTCTTTCATTTAAATAGCATTTAGTTGAATTAACTGAGTTTTGGAATTGCTCGTGTTTCAGGCCATTAGAAGTTGAGGAATCAGGAGTTGAGAAAAATTCAACTGCAAAGAAACGAGGAAAGAAACGGAAATCTTCAACGTGATAAAACGTGCTGGGCGTCTATGCCCTTATTGGAGCATTATGGTCTACTCTTGCCACGGGCATATAATTTTTTGTTAGGCTACTCTAATATCATTTTCCGATTATTATACTAATGCCCTTTAAATTGTCGTTCCCAGTTTACTCATGCCCCTGCCAAATTATTCTACATCTCCAGCAATTGTTCCACAGGGTACTGATAGAACCTGCACATTTTATCTTTCTTTTGGCAGGAATCTTGGTTTTTGTATATAAAATCATTCTTGAAAATCTCTCATACTTATGTGGAATAATTTTCAATTGTGTCGGGAAACAAGCTGAGGATGAATTTTGTTTCTATTTCTCAAGTGGCAGATGGAGGTAGAAAAGTTTTTGTGTAAGCTTTGTACACTTGAGATAAAAGCAGTGTACTTATAAGGGCATTTCCTATTATAGGAGAATGAACAATTAAGTGGTTAGTTTATGAGATGTAAATGACGGTGGTTGGATTGTACTGTCTACGGTGTACTTTTCTACTTATAAAATATAGTCCGTATTGCATGAAATAATGGATTAGTTCTATTTTTTTTTTTTTTTTTTTTAAATTTTTGGTACATAATGTTCTTGAAGGGAAATGAGATGATATAATTTGAATCTTGATTTTCTACCTTCATTATTCTATTTGGGATTTGATTTATGCACTTGCATAATAAAAGAATTGCACAAATGAATGATATTAATGTTTTTTTACTGGGAAGAAAAAAAAATATAACTATCAATTTTTAAATTAAGTATTTTAATTCCATTGAGTTTTATTTGCTTAGGGCAGGATAACGACTACATTTAAAATGTAAAAGATGATGTTATTTACTTTAAAAAAAAAAAAAAAGTTCAATGTAAATGAATGTGGATGTAAAGTTGTTATGAGTTGGTGGTGCCATAGTAAATACATTTTCAGTAGTTCATTTGATTTATATTCCATCTTTTTATATGGAAATCTGTTATGTGTTAATGTTTTGGCCCAACTTTATGAATTGAGATTAATTACTAGTATTTACTATAATCTAGACATCTAGTAGGGAGATGTTTATGGGGGTGTGATAAATCAAAATGTCGACCTTTCTTTAACAATTTAAGAAATATTATTTCTCTTAATAGTGTTCAAGTGGTTAATGTGTCTTATAAGGTGTAATAAATCAAAATGTTATTGTTATGTGCGGACCGCTCAAGAGGGGTGAATTGGGCTTCTAAAACCTTTTGAGTCAATTTAAGACTTTAAGCCTAAAGTCTTCTAAATGTGAAGTATGTGTTGCAAGTTTGCAAACAAGATATAATAAGTTCAATCTTAAATAATAAAATTAAAGATTAGATATGGCAAACTTTAAAAAATAACACAAAACATAATTAGATAATCTAAAACAAAATGTATTTGAGTTGAAATTAGATGATCATAAAATTATTAAACTTTGATTTCAATAAATCAATTCACAAAAGTAGTTCAAAACAATCCGAAGAACAATATATGAACTTGGATATTATATCAGAGCAAATAAGATATAAAATAATTAGGCAACAAAACACATAAAAATTTGAAACAAGTGATTTTGCTTTGCTGAAATTGGATGTGATGATCAGATTAAATGCCTCCTAAAATTAGAAGGTCAGTAGTAGTTTATATATTAAATCAATTCAACTGAAATTAAAATAAAAAATGAAATTACAATAAAGTAAAAGTGTAAGGATAGAAAACAAACACCAATATTTATAGTGGTTCGACAGTATCACCTACGTCCACTCTCTTAAGGATCACATCTTGAGAAGTCTCTCCACTAAATAGCTCTTTTCAACGGGTAGAGCAATCACCAATTACAAACCTAAATTCTATCCACCTATAATTTAAATCCAAGTTTACACAGGTACTTGAAAACCTATAACTCAAGAAAGATATCCCTTCTCTCTTGTAAACAAGCTTACAACCTAGGTGCTTGCAACCTCTCACCAAGTGTTTTAACTTATAAACACCCAAAGGTAGCCAAGTATTTTAACCTAGAAATGCCCAAAGGATCTAGTGTTTTAACCTTAAATATTTCAAAGGATAATCCAAGTATTTTAATCAAGAAACACCCAAAGGAGCAACCATGTATTTTCACCAAAAATACACAAAGGAGCATCGAGTATTTTAACCCTAAATACCCCAATGAACCAACATGAAGTTTTAACTTAGAAACTCAAAAAGGAACAACCCATGAGTTTTAAACCTAAACTCTCAAAAGTACACATATTCTTTCTCTCAATTTGTGTTACAATCAACACCTAAAATGGACAAAGGTAAACACCAACAATGAGAAATGAGAAATCTGTCCAACACAATGAATGATTCTAAAACCTAAAGATATCTCACAAAAATAACTCTCAAAATCGGCTTGAAGAATAGTCTCATAGGTTTTAAGAAAACGATCAAAACTATTTTGAAAGATGAAGCTTTTTCGGTTTTATAGAGCATAGAAAAAATATGACAGTTGAAGGAGAAGAATGGATTAAAGATAAGATAAATCAATTAGGGTTTGATTAATTCATTCAAAAACTTCTTTCTTTAAATATAAAATTCCAACAGTTTGAAAGAAGTAGAAAATCAAATAAAATATTTAGGATTTCTTTCCTTATAAAAAAAAAAGTTTAGATTTTTAGCACAAAAGATCTTTTGATTTTCTTTCCATAAAAAAAGGATTTTAAAAGATTTTCAAACAGAGTATATTTTAGATCAAAAATTAATATTTTCAAATAATAAAAATACTAGAATATTTAAGAAAAATTAAGGAAATAATTCCAAAAATCGTACTGCCATCAGATATGAAATTAGATGGGCAGTAGTAGTCTGGAATGTCATCTAATTTTACCTAGATTTTGAAAATTGAATTCTTTCTTTTGGAAAAATTATTTTGATTCTATAAAATGATGGACTTGAGCATAAAATAAGTTTTTCAAGTTTAGTAAATACTTTTACCCTTTACATTCTAAGATGAGGTGTTCAACTCTTCAATCTTTAACGTGTTCAGGTCTTCTAAACTTCTTCAAAGCCTTGCTTGGATATGTTTTGATAATTTAAGCTTCCTAAGTCTTCAAGTCTTCTGATATTGAGGCTTCACATGAATCCTTGATATTTATAATGCCTCTATGATTAAGATTTTCAAGCTTCTTAAAGTATTTCTTTATTTGAAATTTATAACTTGAAGTCTTCTGATATTGTGCCTTCTAACCTGCAACTTTAGATAATCTCAAAACACAATAATTTAATTTTCATATGAGTTTTAGTAATCATCAAAATCAAATATAACTTTGGGGCTAACAATTACTGTTTCATTTATAACTCAAGAAAGAAAATGTCATCGTTTCATTGACAACTCAAGAAAGACGTTTATCTCTTAATAGTATTCAAGTGGTTGGTAATAAAACAAAATATCACCGTTTCATTGACAATTCAAGAAAAATATTTATCTCATAATAGTATTCATGTGGTTGTCTTATGGGTGTAATAAATCGAAATGCCACCGTCTTATTGACAACTCAAGTAAGAAATTTATCTCTGCATATAAATCGAAATGTCAACATTTCACTGACAACTCAAGAAAGAGGAAAACTTTATCTAGTATTTTTCTCTTAATAGTATTTTAGTGGTTATTGGTCTTATGAAATGTAATAAATCAAAATGACAAATATCTACAAATTGAATGAATATTATGGTAGAACTATAGCCCAATTAGAATGTACAAGTGCTATAAGTTGCCTTATGTATGCAATGCATTGTACTAGGCCTCATATTTCTTTTACAATTTGTAAGTTCTCGAGATACACAAGCAATCCTGGAATTGAGTATTGGAAAGGAATTGAAAAGGTTCTTAGTTATTTAAAGAAAAATAAGGATCTTGGATTATTTTATAATGAATTTCCAGTTGTGTTAAAAGGGTACATTGTTGCTAGTTGGATACCTAATGCAAGTGACAATAACTCTACTTTTAAATGGATATTTACTTTAGCAGGAGGAGCAGTTTCTTGGGCTTCTAAAAAATAAACATGTGCAACTATTCCATAATGGAATATGAGTTTATTACTTTAGCTGCACTGGAAAAAAAGCAGAGTGGCTGAAAATTTTGTTATTAGATATCAAATTGTGGCCACAATTACTGCCACCTATTATTTTTGTATTGTGACAGTGAAGCAACATTGTTTAGAGTATTAAGTAAATTTTACAATGGAAAATCTAGACTTATAAGTTTAAGACATGCTTATGTTAGACAATTAATATTTGAAGGTGTAGTTACAATTGTTTATGTAAGGTCATATAATAATTTGGTTGATCCATTTACTAAATCACTCTCGAGAGATAAGGTTAAAACTACATCATTGGGAATGAGTTTGAAACCATTCTTTATATAAGTCACTAACAATAGCAACCTGTAATACCCCATATTTTTCCCCTGAAAATTTTTTCATTCTGCCTGCTAATTAATTATGCAGTATAATTTCTGCACTGTCTGTTATTTTATTATACAGTGTAATTTCTACATTGCCTGCTATTTAATTGTGCAGTGTCATCCCAACACTGTCACCTATTTAATTATTCAGTATTATCTCAATATAGTCTGCTAATTAATTATACAATATTATTTTCTGTACTATCTGTAAATTAATTACATTGTGTTATAATTGTACTGTATTATTTTTACACTGTGCAAAATAATTAATCTTATGATTAATTATACATGAGTATGTGATTAATGAAGAGTTGGAGGACTAACTAGAAATTTAATTGTCATCTTTTTGGAAGATGCTTATGACCATACCATTTAAGGTAAAAATACCTTGCTTGTAGAATACATTTTGGTATTTAGCCAAATTAAGAATGCCCCCATCCTTTGTTCAATGAATAATTAGGGCTATCTACCCAATGGATAAAAGAATAGTGAAATGACCATTTGCCCATGATCTAGAATTTTCCTACCCTTATTCATTAAGGGTAAATTAGTCATTTCACTTCCGAACCCTAAACCTACCACTTAGCATATTTAATCATCTTTTTCTCTTCTTCATCTTCTCCATTTCTCTCCCAACACAAATTTCTTCATCCTCCATTAGAAGCTAGGTTCATCCATTGAAGAGTATTGAGAATGAGGGGGATTTCTTTAGTAAGTCATTCACAAAACCTTCTTCATTCTTCATTCCTTCAATGTTTCTTGCGTTGTTTATCCCCTAAGTTGAAGTTTTCTTTTTCTTTTCCCTCTAAAGGGTTTCGGCCATTATTGTCTTCCAAGGAAGAGAGGAGCTTTAAGGATAAGCTTCACAAATCTTCTTCATTTCCTAGCACTAAGTTGAAATCTTAAACCAATTTGCACATGCCATGAAAATTTTCTTTTTCCTTTCTCTAGTATGGTTCGACCTACTATGGAAATTCATTTCCATAGTCTATAATTTTGTTTTAATGCATATTCTTACTTGTTGGCATGTAAATTAGATGATTTAAGAGTCAATTTGTGAAATTGATGAGTATGTGTTAGTTTTCCCCAATTCCATGATTTCGGCCTATTTAGGGTTTCATGTGCATGATGTGTTTTGTTTCAATTTACACTTAATTCTTGACTAATTGAATGTTAATTGATGAATGGCATGATCAATTTCACTTTAGTAACATGAAATTATGTTTTCCCCAAATTAAGTGATTATGCCAAGTATGAACTTTTGAATTGATGTTTGTTAATTCAAAATTGATTGTATAATTGTGCAATTGGATAGTTTAATTGCATAAATTGATGTTCAATTTGATTAATTGAAGCATGAAAACCATTTTCCCCAAATGTTAGGGTTCGGCCACTTTAGGGTTTTCAAATCCTAAGTGTTTAATTTCAATTGCATGTCCAATTGAGCTCCTCTATGATTGAATTGAATGATTT
>CATKHJ010472829.1:0-14239 GCA_949750685.1 Vernicia montana
TGTGCAAATGAACATTGTTATAGCATGTGTTGCTATACACAACTATCTTTGCAAAACAATTATTACAGATGATTTTTTTGAACAATTTAACAGAGACGAGTTGATATTTCAAACAACAGTTAATAATACTATGCAAGGACAAGCACAAAGGCAATCAGATCAAACATTTATGGTTAATTTGCGAGAACAAATTGCAAATCAGTTGGTTAATACATGAGTGTTGAGTTTTTAATTGTATTAATTTTATTTTGATACTCATTTATCAATTTTTGTAATACTCATTTAAAGTTTAGTACTTATGAAAAATATTATTCTAATATGATTGTTGGTTCTAATTTTTTTTTATTTATGATTTTTCTTTATTTTTTTTAATTTTAAAATTGCATTTAATGGTTAAAATTTAAATATCAATATCATAGGGTTAAATATGTCCAATAAAAAAATTTAATAATTTTTAATAATAATAGTTATCAAACAGATTAATTAATTCAACACTTAAAAATTTCAGTATTTATTATATTCAGCACTTAATTTTTCAACACTTAATTTTCAGTTTTACCAAACGTCACCTTAGTCTCCACTCAAATTGGTTAATTAATCATTTTAATTAATCACTTTAATTAATTAGTCATTTTAATTAATTAAAATTTGGGTAATTAAGCAATTAATCCTTTTAAATTAATCTCTCTTAAGGTTAATTTAATCCAATCCACCATCAAATCCTTGTTTTCAGAAACATAACTCCGATTCGGAAAAACTATCCACCGATCACATATCCCAAAAAAGAAGGTATAATCCATTATCCTTACTCAAACCCCAAATCAAATCAATCCAATCAAACTAATCAATCCCTAAACCTCTTCACCTCACCGTGGAATGAACTACGTAGGTTTTGATCTCCATTCAATTGGGTACGTAAGCATGCTTGTGATCTAAATCCAAGTCTCAAATCTAAATCCCAATTAATTTCTTTCCCCTTTTATTTTTTTACTCTCTTGTAAATTTTAATTGTTGTAATTAGTTAATTATTATTAAGGGGCGATTTTGTGGTTTTCCTAAAATTCGTAAGGACTAGAGAAAACACTCTCCTTAACTTGTAAATATTTTTCAATTACTTGCTCTTTACTTTTTCCATGCATTCATAATTATGTCATGCTTATGCACTTTAAATTGCAATTAACACTTGTCATTCATGAAAATCTATTTTTAAAGTCAAATCAAACTTAAGAGCCAAATCAAGATTATTTAAAACTAAAAACTTAGTCCTCGAACTCAATTTGGTTTAAAAGTTAGTGATTTTATCTTTGAGTAAATTAATCAATAATTAATGAATTTGAGTTTTTTCTTAATTTTTCCATTTAAATAAATTAGGATGACAACTCCCGAATAATTTTCAAAAATCAAACCAATTTTTCGAACGATATCCGTTCTAATCGTGAGCACCAAAACTCTTACCTAAACTCCCTTAAAAATCGCTCGTCTTTCCTTAAAATAAAACCGAGCGAAGGGGGGGGGGGGGGGGGGGCAGCGTTCGAGCGAGGTCTCACTCGTCCCATGTCTTGAGGAATGGAACAATAGATTCACTAAATAGTCAATTTTCACTGAGTCTGAAGCTAAGAAAACATACTCTGACTCACTAAGTTGAAACATGACCAAAAGAGCTAGCACCTTGTGGTTCAAATCCAACGAGTTGAAATAGGAACAGTTGGCAAAGAGAGATTAGTGAATACTTGGTAAGCGTTATGAGAGGAAATAATAAACCTATTCTTATTTGAGTCATAAGTGAGTCCTTTGAGTTGACGAAGAGATTGATAAGGATTCAATTCTGACGGTGTTTGGTTCAACAAAAACTGAACCAAACTCAGTTCGGCCAGTTGCTTTGTTGTCGGAATTCGTTCAACATCGAAAGATCGGTGCGCAGCACACCAATCTTGAATTAACCAGCGAAGTATATGATATCATGATTAGAGCTAGAAATTTCATTTCCTTCTTTCTTTTTTAAAGGTTTTTTTTTTTGATGTGCCATTTCAAGTTTTCTTTTTTATTATTTTCTGACGTGGCACCAAATCATCAATTTTAATAGGAAAGCTTAGGGGTGTATTCAATTAAAACTTTTAAAAATATTTATAGATTTTTTTTAAGTGAATGACTTTTGTAAAGTTTATGGATTTTTATTAACTTTTGCGGAGTTTATAAAGTTATGAATGACTTTCAAAAACTTTATTTTAAATTTTTTTTATAGACATTGATAGAATTGTATAGATATTAATAGACTTTCATTGATTTCTAATATCTATTTTATTAGATATTATTAGAGTTTATTAAGTAAGATTGTTAAATAATTAATTAATAAGATTTTTTTTAGCTACAAAAGAAGGGGAATACCCAGAAAAACACAAGAACACTCAACTGCCATTAACTCCCATCTGTACAGGGACTCTCCTTGGCTAGCTCACACCCACTTTGTCACTTTGCAAAATAGACAAAAATCCCATCAAGAGAATTATTCCAAATATTCACCCCTCGAACATGACTCAAAGCCATAAATGTTAGAAAATCTACTGTTTAATTGTATTATCTAAATATGTGCTTATATATCACATTATAATAATTCTTATTTTTAAGTTATTTTAATTTCTTAATATCGCATAAAATATTATTGACATTAAGAAGCTCAAATAATAAAAATTAAGATGTGAGATTTGCAATGATATAGATCTTTTATTGCAATTATAAAAAAATAAAAGCCACATTAATAATAATCCAAAAAACAAACACATTGTATATGATTAGTAAATTAAATAATTAATTTAAAAATTTTATATGATAATTTTATATAATATTTTATGTATATAAATTACGTATTCTATTAAAAGAAGAAAAAAAAGGAGAACATTTTTAAACTTTTTAAATTCTGTTTATATTTAAACTATTCGTAAAAGTTAATTTAAATAACAAATTGTATTTAGGCACCCATCCATTAATATATTCTTATCAATTATGGGTTTATATGTTGTGTGTTAGTTTTTTTTTTCTTTTATGAAGGTTGTGAAATATTTTATTTTCCTTTTTGTATGTGACTTCAAAAAAAAGTCAACTGAAATCTTGAAGGAAAGTAAAAAAGAATTGTAGAGATTTTTATTCATACCATATATAAAAAATCAATAAAAATATATAAAAATCTATTATTTATAAAAGTCAATGACTTTTTGAATACATATTTACTTTTATAAACTTTATAAAAATTGTAATTAAGACTCTGTTTGTTTCGCAGAAAATAATTTATCTTTAGAAAATATTTTCCAAGGAACCATTTTCTGAAAAAATATTTTCTCAAGAATTAATTTTCTGTTATTTGGTTACAATATTAAAAATTATTTTAAAAAATTAAAAATTTCAATTTATAAGATTATAAATATATTTAAACTTATAATAATTTTATAAATTAAATTTTTTTTTGTTAAGTATGAGAAAAATACATAAAAATGATAAATTTAGTGATCGCTGATGGCCGGCGGTGGATAGCGGCAGCTGGCGTTGATCATCAATAGTCGCTAACAGTGAATATCGGTGATCGTCAGATTAATAAATTTATATTTATATATTTTTCTTTCATTATAATGAGTTTGTCAAAATCTCAAAAATGACTTTTCATTTAAAAAAAAGAAAGTTATTTCCCTTAAAAAAAATAATTTTCCAGTGATCAAAAAAATATTTTCCATTAACTAATTTTTTAAAATATTTCAAATATCAAAAAATATTTTTCCGCGAAATAAACCAAACCTGGATAACACATAATTTTATAAACTTTTTAAAAACTTTAAAAATTATTATTAAATACTCCTTAATTTTTATAAATTATTAAAAAAATTATTATTAAATATTCTTTAACTTTTTTAATCCGTAAAAATTTTTAATTCTCCTTTATTAATTTATCCTTAATCCAGTAGATCCACCTTCCTCTCACTTTATTAATTCTCTCTCTTTTACTGTTCAGTTTCATATTTTCTTCAGTTTCCTTCTATGGAATTCGATTCTCTCTTATACTTCAAGATCTGATAGAGATATACTGCATCCATGGGGTAAGTTTTTTTTTTTCTGCTTCTTCTTTCTTTCTGGATTTGGGATTATAGGGAGATTTGCTTGTGGGTTTTGATTTTTATGGGGTTTTTTTGATTGTTTGATTGTGAATTTCTGTATACTGGCTTGGTTTGTTCACGGGGTTTATGATTGAACTAATTTACTTTGTTTTGTTGCCTACAAAACTATTGAAGAGAGATTTTGCCCTTTTATTATGGACTCTGTTTGCTTATCTAAATAAATGTATGCAAATATTGTTTGCTGTGATTCCTGCTAATATCTTTATCTATATAAAGAATTGGTTTTCCCTTCTTCTATCTTGCTTTATTTTTATTTATTTTCAAAATCTTGATGACTTTCTTGAAAAGTTGTGATCATATACATTATGGATCAATCAAGAATAGATTCGTTTTCATGCCAATCACAAAAATCACCACCACATGTTCCTGAAAATTCAATTTAATTAAGCTGAGGTTTGTTGAAGACAAGAATACAACTATTTTTGAGACGCTGTAGAATCAGAGAAGAGTAGATACAGACAATCTCCTTTATGCTGTATAGAACATGTGATTAGGGCTGCTGAGTTTCAAGAAAATTCTCCCATGTTCATGTTCATATCTCACTGAAGAAAAAGTAGATAATAATTGCCATTGGCATCAGCTAGGTGCCCTTTGGTTCTAAACATTCAATTTTTTAGTTTAAGCTTCAATTTTTTGGACTACAAAGCTTGAATAGAAATTAGATTTAACATTGGTAATGGATTTTGTTAATATGTCAGACTTCATAATTTCAATTATAGCTGTTCTTAATCAAAATTTTAAATATATCTACTATTAGATTGAACAAGTAGTTACTGATTTAAATTTTAAACATTATATGAGTTCAGATTGCTATAGATTAATGTGATAGGATCATTTTAGCATGTTAGGGTGAATAATTTTGTTAGAGTCAATGGTAAATCCATGGCAATAAGTTTTCTGATTCTTCTTTTAGTGCTACATCCTCTAATGTATTTTACTAGTTGGTCTAGGTTCAAACCAGCAATTATCCTTTTATTTATTTATTTATTTATTTATTTTTAATTTCTTTATCTATTTATACACACACACAAACATACATTATGATATACATTTTATGTTAATTTTGAAATATCATATTTTATAATTTTATAATAATTTTCACAGTACTTTTCAGATTTGAAATAGATATAACTTTAGATTGAAAAATGTTTAATTTAAGTGATTAGATTGCAAAACTATTTATATATTTTATATAATTTATTAGTATTTTTAGCTTGAAGTTGTTGGATAGTCAGTAGGTATGAACAGGGGATTTTCTCCGAGGAAGAATTTGTAATCCAACTATCTTATTCCTGCAGAGTGAGTGTGGTTTTCCCCACCAAGTGTAGCTTCTTCATATTTGCTCATGCTCTCAGTTGCATACAACTCTGCAAATAATACAAAGAAAATGCCCACAAATGGATAACTCTGTTGAAATAAATTTAAAATGAAAAAATAAATTGTCTAAGAGCATGAAGGCAACCTCAACTTCCCAAAAATACTGTAGTGGCAATTAAAAAAATTTATGTAATAACGGCTACACTAAAATAGTAAAATAGGAATTTTGCATCTTCTTATTATTAAAATGACTCTTGAATAAAGAAAATTAGGTAAATGAACATAAATTTCAGATTAATAATTTTTTGTGATATAATTTCCCTGCTTTGCACGAGTTTGTTAAGACATGAAAACCTGTATGGGGGACGTGCATGTCTCCTTTGGTCTTGGCTGACAAGGTTGTTGGTTGGTGTTCATTCCTCATTTATTTTCATTGTATCTGTGTTAAATTATAGGGGTCCATGTAAGGGTTTGTTGAGAATGGGTTAGCAATGTCTTGAGGTTTTAAGCCATGTTCTTTGATTTGAATTTAAAATGAGTAGCCTATTGGGTTTCAGGGCAGAAAACAGGAGGACAAGAATTGATTGGTGGCATGGATTGCACTGTCCATAGGAATTACTTTGGTACTCAGGTAAAATATGTGAAATTCTTCTACTTGGAGTCACTGGTTTTAATCAAGATAATTAAGAATGTAATAAATATGTAAAACATATTTAAAAACTTCCATTTGCAAACCTCTATTGCAATAGCATATTAAGTTGTCCTTGGAAAGAGATCTGAATTTTGTAACTGTAGAAAGTTTTGGTGTGAGGTGTATTGTGTTATAATGCTTTTTAGTTACTCTTTCAATTTTCTTCTCTAAACATAGGGATCTATGATGATGTAACACCCCTACATTTGAGGAATGCTAAGACCATGTTATAAGTGCTTAGGTTGGACCAAGAAATCAATCATAGGTGAACCAATAGGTAATTAAATTCATTTTAGGTGATTAAGAAAGTAAATGTTCATTAATCCCTAAATTTAGGTGAGTTAGTTAAATAACTACATGTAATCAAGTCCTAATAGACATGAAACAAAAATTTCATAAGTGATTTAGAGTGGTAATAACATAAAAGTTAAAAATCATAAGCTACAAAGTCATGAAAATAGCAAAACTAATCTATGTTATGTTTATGTGCATGTGAAATCCTAAATGTATACTAAGTTAAACATAATTAAAAGTGAATTTGGGACCATGGGAAATTAGGATTTAATAGGTTAAAACATGTTCTAAGTGAATTAGGACTCATTTGGAAAGGTTGGAAAAGTTACATGCATGAAAAATAATGAAAAACATTGAAAAGTGCATAATTTCAAAGTTAAAAGTTCTGGCACAGCTGCTTGTCAAGGGCATTTGACTCACTTAGAAATTGAATTTTTGGGCAAATGATATATGGTTGGAAAGCTAAGATAAAATCCTAAAAACTTTGTTCAGACTTCAAATCCATTCTGAAAATAGAAAGGGGTGAAAACAGGGTGGAATGCAGACCAGGCTCACAAATATACAGCCTGCGGCCCAGCCCAAGTTTGCTATTTTTCTGCTGGTTGTCATGAAATTTCCAGACATTTCTCCACTTGGGCAGCCTCCTTACAGCCTTCTAAGTCTCTCCTAAGGTTCCCAACTCATTCCCCCATCATTTAATCCATTTTGAGCTCAAATAACCCAATTTTAGCATCAAACTAACACTTAAAACAACCATCATCAATCAAGTTAGTAATCTAATAAAAAAATTCTGCAATTCTTTGCTTTTCTTCAACCATGGCAGCCTCCAATTTGTAATTCCCTATGCCATACACCTTGTTTTTCAATTTAAACTGAACATGAATCATGATTTGGGCATAGAAGAAGCAAGATACACCAATTAAAACCAAGAAAACTAGCTTTAATCCATGAATTTCATGATTCGTGTTCTTGAATGAATAGTAACATAAATAGTAATTTTCTTTACATACTTTCAATTTCAATTCTAAGCTTAGAAAACATGCAAGAAAGCTTTCCTACTTCACTTAAGCACCATAATTTGCATGTAATTGGACTAGGGTTTCTAGTATGTAGGAAACCCTAGGATGCATGGTGGTAGGAATTAGCTAGAGAATTAATTAAATTAGTTTAATTTAGGGTTAGATAAGTTGTTTATGATAAGGATTAGTTTTGAATTCATAGGAATTGTAGGATTTACTCATAGATAGCATACACCTAAGTTAGAAATTTAGACAAAGTCATAGAGAAATCAAAGGAAATTAAGTTTATTCAAGTTGAATTATGCAACATTGTGAATTTATAAATGCAAAAATAATAAGAATTCTATATTTTTCCATATATGTGATTCATGAAGCTCCACATGAAAGACATGTAGATGTTGGAAATCCTTCAAGCTTGGTGTGAAGTGAAGAATTAAATATGACAACTTAAGCTCCTAAATCCAAAGGTGAGTAAATGATATGTTATTGTATTTGTGTACCTAACATATGACATATAAACCAGGTGCAAGCTTGATTGCTTATTTCATGAACTTTGCAAGTTTCTCATGTTAATAATTTATCATGATTTATTTATTTTTTTTTATGTTGGCCATTTGGACTATATGACATGATAAAACTTAATTTATTTTGTATACTATTATTAAATGAACCTTGCAAGCATTGTGGCATAAATCCTCCACTAATGGGAGTGCCATCAGGCTGTGCGCGCATGATGGCTTACCTGACAGGGCCAATTTTGTCAGGGTTCCACCTAGGGGGGCCATGTGTCCTAGGACGTAAGTACTTGATCAATCTTACGTTTTCACGATAAATTAGCAAGGCAACGTGTTCACGTTTATCACGATCATGTATAATGTTGATTTTTGTTACTAATTTATCTTGCTACTTATCCATGCTATCCATGTAAATTATATGTTTCAAGTTATATGCAACTAATTCCATTCTTGTGAACCTATCTTGCACCTTGAACTTCATAAATATGGTAACATGTTATCTACTAACTGAGTTTTTACTCACCTTTTCTTTTTAACATTTTTTAGGTGTAAGGTAGACTGGTAGGATTGGTTCCTCACCCTTCCTTCTTCAACGAGGAACTGTTGACGTCCATGTAAAATTTACAAACTTTTGGTGTACATAAAGATATTCTAGAAGCTCCATGGTGTTATAGGCAAATGGATTTGTTTTCGGGATTTATGGAAGCTTTCTATAGATTGTAGAATTATTTTGAATGATTGTAAATAATCATGCCATGTTGGTTTTGATATAAATTATTTATCTTTCTTCATGAAAATATTTAGAAAATTGTTGAGGATTAAGTTGCCCATAGTGAAGCTAAGGGCGATATAGATGTGTTATCATGTTTTATGTAGGTTCCAATTTTGGGCTAATTTTTTTGATAGTCGTTAACATGCTGGAAATTTATGTGATTATCAGTAGTGACCAGGAGTCTACGGGTATTAAGTAACTTTAAGTCTTCTCATATTCTAAAACTGTCATAGTCCCAAGTTGGGATGCGACAAAGTTAGTATCAGAGTAAAAGTTTAATCTAATTTAAACTAAGATAAAACATGTATAGTAAAACACCATGGAGCATAGGATTTCATTTTACGTCTTTTGGATGTTTCCTTTATGTATATAATTCCGTTATCCGTTGTGCTAAATCCTTCATGTTTTCTCTTATTAGTGTGATGCCACCAAGGGGTCGACCTAGAGGAGCTCTCCGTAGGGGACCGCCTCGCCCTGGACGGAGGGCAGCATCAGATGCAGCATCAATTCAAAAGGGACAGCGAGAGGAACGACTTAGAGTTAGAAGAAGGATTCAAGAGGAGGATGAGCACATACCACTACCTCCTCCTCCATTGGAGGATATTGGAGCTTTGAGGCAAGAAATAATAGAGCTGCGGGAAGAATGCTGACTTCTTAGGGAAGAGATGGCTAGAGAAAGGCAACAGGCTCCACCTCCACCAGAAGCTCCACTAGCACCAGTAGAGGTTAGAGCTCCACCTCCCCACTTGTGCATGCACCCAGGCGTGTAGCAAGGAGAATGCTGAATGAAGAAGGGATCTCTATCCATGATTTTAAAAGACTGAAACCACCAGAATTTAAGGGTGAGGAAGGTGAGGAGCCGCAAGAATTTCTGGAGGAAATGGACAAATTAGTCCAAAGATTGATTTGTTTAGATGCAAAAATAATAGAGCTAGTGGGACTTCAACTAAAGAAAGATGCCTGGGACTGGTTTTAGAGGAATGTGGAAGATAGATTATATGGGGAAGATCCACCTACATGGGAAACATTCAAGCAAGAGCTGATGAATCAGTTTTTATCTGAGGGGGAAAGGCAAAATAGAGCCTTTCAATTTGAGCAATTAAGGCAGAGCCCTGGGATGACAATATCAGAGTATGCAAGGGAGTTCAACAGGCTAAGCAAATTTGCTACTCTCATTGTACCCGATTAAGCTAGTCGAGTTGAACGGTTCAGGAGAGGTTTGATCACTCCTCTTTACAATGCCTTGTTTGCCACTGATTTTCCTACATTAGCCAAGCTAATTGATAAAGCCAAGTTGATAGAAGCAAGATATAGAGCAGAAAGAACAGAAAAGGAGCAACAAAAGAAGAAGTCCAAGACTGGGGGACAAAGTAGTTTCAGCAGAGAAGGAGAGAGTATCTTCCAGATTGGGGGAGTAGAGTATCCAACCCAGTCTTCCATGCAAAGTCAGTCTTGGGGAACACATAATAAAAATCAAACAGGGGGTGTACCTATTGTTTCTACATCTGAAATGATTCGTGGCCAGACTAGCTCTGGGAGACAGGAGTTCACTAATCCTATATATTCTATTTGTGGGAAGAGCCATAGGGGTGTATGTAGACTTGGCACCAGAGTGTGCTTTAGATGTGGACAGCTAGGACACTTTGTTAGAGATTGTCCCCAGGGAGATATGCAGACAGTTGTTCCCACCACTTCACAACCTACAGTCTAGATTAGTAGAGCAGAGACCAGGGGTTCAGTAGGTAAGAGTAGAGGACAAACTCAGATACACACTCAAGGGAAGGTCATGCACAGACTCAGAGTGCAAAAGGCAGAAGATAGAGTAGAGTAGTTGCACTGAACTCGCAGGAGGCACAAGCCTCAAATACTGCAGTGACAAGTACCTTATCTATGGAAAATGTGCAAGCACGGGTTCTTTTTGATTTAAGAGCTACCCATTCCTTTATTTCCCCTTTTTTTGGCAAAGAAGATAGCCAAGGATAGCACATTTTTGGAGATTCCTTTAGTTGTTACCACACCCTTAGGGGAGACCTTAGACTCGTATAATGTTTATCCATCTTGCATGGTAGAAATTGAGGGAAAGCAACTTCCGGCCGATCTGATAGAGTTAGAAGTGCTAGATTTTGATGTGATTCTAGGCATGAATTGGTTGTATACTCACCATGCCACTATTGATTGCTTTGAGAAGACCATTATATTCAAGTTAGCTGGGGAAAGTGAGAGTATTTCAAGGAGATAGAAGTGAAAGTTCCTGCTAATTTGATATCAACTATAGGAGCTAAGAGGCTTATAAGGAAGGGATGTCAGGGTTACTTGGCCTTTGTAAAAGACACTAGGATTAATCCTAGTGATATTCAACATATTCCAATGGTGAAGGAGTTTCCTGATGTATTCCCAGAAGAATTATCAGGATTGCCACTAGAACGGGAAATAGAATTCAATATAGATCTCCTTTCTAATACCAACCCAATTTCCATTGCTCCTTATAGAATGGCACCATTAAAGTTGAAGGAGCTGAAGGTGCAATTGTAAGATTTGCTTGATAAAGAGTTTATCCGCCCTAGTAGTTCACCTTGGGGTGTTCCCGTGTTATTTGTGAAGAAGAAGAATGGATCTTTAAGACTCTGCATTGATTATCGACAATTAAACAAGGTGACGGTCAAGAATAGGTATCTTTTACCTAAAATTGATGACCTGTTTGATCAGTTGCAAGGGGCTAGCCATTTATCTAAAATTGATCTATGGTCAGGGTATCACCAGTTGAGGATTATGAAGGAGGATATACCTAAAACAACCTTCAGGACTAGATACAGACACTATGAATTTCTTGTGCTACCTTTTGGGCTAACCAATGCGCTTGCAACATTTATGGATTTGATGAACAGGGTGTTTAAGCCCTATCTGGATAAGTTTGTTATTGTCTTTATTGATAACATTCTTGTATATTCTAAAAGCCAAGAACATGAAGACCACTTGAGGATGGTGTTGCAGACATTGAGAGAGCATAAGTTGTATGTCAAGTTGTCAAAATGTGAATTTTGGTTAAATAGTGTTTGCTTCCTCGGACACATAGTATGCAAGGATGGTATCCAAGTTGATCCAAAGAAGGTGAAAGCAGTGTCTAATTAGCCTAGACCCACGAATGTGACAGAGATACGGAGTTTTTTGGGTATGGCTGGATATTACAGGAGATTTGTCAAAGATTTCTCCAAAATAGTTGCTCCACTGACTAATCTAATAAGAAAGCAAGTCAAGTTCCAGTGGGATGATGCATATGAGGAGAGTTTCCAGAAGCTGAAAGAGTGTCTCACATTAGCACCAGTCCTTGTATTGCCATCAGGGCAGCAGTGTCTAATTGGCGTAAACCCACGAATGTGACAGAGATACGGAGTTTTTTGGGTATGGCTGGATATTACAGGAGATTTGTCAAAGATTTCTCCAAAATAGTTGCTCCACTGACTAAGCTAATCAGAAAGCATGTCAAGTTCCAATGGGATGATGCATATGAGGAGAGTTTCCAGAAGCTGAAAAAGTGTCTCACATTAGCACCAGTCCTTGCATTGCCATCAGGGCAGGGTGGATTTTTTATATACTGTGATGCATCCAGAATGGGCTTAGGTTGTGTTCTCATGCAGAATGAGAAAGTAATTGCCTATGCTTCACGGCAATTGCGGAGACACGAGATGAACTATCCTACTCACGATCTGGAGATGACTGCTGTGATTTTTGCATTAAAAATCTGGAGGCATTACTTATATGGTGAAAAATGTGAAATCTACACCGATCATAAGAGTCTTCAGTATATCCAGCAGCAAAAGGATTTAAATTTAAGGCATATGAGATGGGTTGAATTACTAAAGGATTATGATTGCAAAACTCTACCACCCAGGCAAAGCTAATGTTGTAGTCGATGCCCTAAACAGGAAATCAATGGGGAGCTTAGCACACATCAAGGCGCAAAAGAGGTTACTAGTGAAAGAGTTAAAGGAGCTATTTAACAAAGGCTTACAATTTGAGGTTTCTGAATCTCAGATATTAATAGCTTATTTCCAAATGCACCCTAAGTTGATAGATGAAATCAAGGCAGCACAAGATAGAGATCCATCATTAGTGAGACTAAAGACAGAAGTCCATGCAGGACAAGCTCCAGGATTTGTTTTCGTGAATGGGGTTTTGAAATATGGAGATAGACTTTGTGTACCAAATGTAGATAATTTGAGACAGAGGATATTGCATGAAATACATCATGCTCCATATAGTGTACACTCAGGAGCTACCAAAATGTATCATGATGTTAGAAGCTGTTATTGGTGGATGGGAATGAAGGACATAGCACAATTCATGCCTTCTTGTTTGACTTGTCAGCAGGTTAAGTTTGAACATCAAAAGCCCACTGTTTTAATGCAAGAATTGCCTTTGCCAAAATGGAAATGGGAGAGAGTAACTATGGATTTTGTGATTGGACTACCTAGGACTCCTAAAGGATATGACTCCATTTGGGTGATTGTTGGGTTCATTTCACCCATAGTCCCTGAACTATAAGAGAATTTCATTATCATCCTTCAACTTTAAAATGTCACATTAAAATCCTCCAACTTTAATTTCTGTAAATCTATAGTACTTTTAAATTTTCAGACTTATATTTTTATCCCAAAACTTTTGGTAATTTCAATTTTCCTCCCCAAAACTTTTGGGAGATTGACATTACGATCCAAAACCTATTTTATGGATGGAATGTTAAAATGTTTGGATGAGATTTTTAATGGAAACCCATTAAGACCTGGAATAGTGTATAATCATACAAAACACTATTCGATTATAGAAAGAAGAGATCACCCTCAACTACATTGGGAATATACTTGGGCATGTGGAAAAATCAGAGATGGGGAAGAAGAACTTAGGATTGATTATATCTTTAGAAACTGTCTAGAGAACCCTAGATTTAATGAGTATATTGCAATAGTTGAAATAATAGAATTTTTAGAAGAAAAATATCCTTCATTTAAAGAATTGCAAATTTTAGGACATGATATACCTTTGGTGGACTCTACTTGGAGTGAAGAACAAATAAAAGATTATTTAATTTGGAAAAAATTACACTTCAGGAGAATTGATTTTTTCTTAGCCTTTTGGGCAGGATTTCCTAGACACAGAGATTATTGGTGGACTGATTTAGCAAGACAAAGGAATAGACCACTATAAATGGGAAAGCCTGAAGAAAGTGTTGATTCAACCTCTTCTGGGTTGACTTCATTAGCACACGTGCATAATGAAGTGAGCCTCCTTCTAGAACAGTTCATGCTAAGGGGGATTTAGGCGATTCACCAGAACAAAGGAAAGCATTAGCTGATGAGATAGGAAAACTGGTGAATGAGAGGCTTGATGTTGTAGAAAGAGAAAAAGCTTTAAAAAAGCCTGAAAGCACATCAAAGCCCATTTCAGAAAAAGAGATCTTAAAATTAAGGAAAGAA
>CATKHJ010472861.1:0-19349 GCA_949750685.1 Vernicia montana
ATATATATATATATATATATTAGGATCAGGATGATTTTGCAATTTTGGCCCCTGAACCCAAACAACTTTGCTTAATCTTCCATTAACGACCTTTACAGCGGTATATCCCCTGCCTCTCGGTTTTCATAATTAATATTTATATATGATCAGTTTTTAAATTTCAAAATTAATTTAACTATAAACACTCACATTACATATTGTTTTTGTCAAAAATCCGTTTTAATGGGTCGACTTTATTAATTTTCACACCTTAAAATTATGAATGGCATGGTGTGATGATTTAATTTGATTACATGTATTCTTAAGTTAGTTTATATATTTATTGAGGCTAAGTTTTTTAACGAATTTTAAGACTTATTTTTACTTTTATTCACTAAAATTATCACTAGAATATTGATCTTAAAAGAAATTGAATTGTAATTGTAATTAATAAAATAAAATAAAAAAAAAGTAAATTTAATTTATCAACTGAATTGATGCTTATAGTTAATGTAATGAATTAGATTTTGTCAACATATTAAACATAACTTCAAAAGAGGCATTCCTATCAATTTTTTACAAAAGATACACACTTGTATTTCTATCTAAAAATTCGTTTTAGGATGAATGAAATATTAATTTGGCATGCTGTTAAGTTCAAATTATATTTAATATAATTAACCAAAAAGCTCAACTCCCATAACTTTTCATCGAAAATTCATTCACGTGTTTAACGTTAAATATGCAATTGCAGGTGATTATTGGCTTTTCATGCCGACATTAAAACTTGTTTCTTTTATAACACCTTACCTAATTACTAATGTCTACCAACCTTCTTCAAAATTTTACATCATGACCCAGGAGTTTCCAATTACAATTGTAACGCATGTGAAACAAGAAGAATTCTTCAGTACACTCTCTTGGGCTTTATAGCTTCCTCTTAAAACAACTATAGGCTTAACTAGTACAATGAATTTTTAATTCACTTTTTCATTATTATCATTTTATGATTATTTCATTGCAACATTTTTATATGCAAAGGCTTGAAACAATCTATTGTGGCATCACAAAGAGATAAATTTGATTTTGAAACAAAGATCTGATTTCTAATTTAGTTTGAATGCTCTAACTAACAAGAGAGGACCAAAGCATTCTCTATCCCCAACAGTAGATCTTGATGTGTAAAACTCACGTTCAGGGCCCAATAGGACTTGGTATTTGATAAGCCCCAATGCATTACTAACTCCCTTCATTGGCCCATGAAGGATCTTTGGATTCCATATTGATAATGAACACGATACGATAAAAAAAAAAAAAAAAGGATTAATTGAGAAATCTAAAGATTCCAGCAAGAAGAACAAGTATTTAGCTCTAAAAACAAAAAAAAAAAAAAAAAAGACAACTTAATCAAATAAAATGCTGTGTTCAGAAATGATAAGACTGTAGATTGTATTGAAAGCAGATTTCACAACATTCTAAAAATATATGTACTAGAAATCACTCTTTATAATTCCATATACATACGAGTTAAATAAGTCTAGCAAACAAATGATAATGCTCATACTTTGTTTTGATTATTTATCATGTCAAGCAGGTAATGCGAAACTCTGCTGTGTCCATTGCGGAACATCCACCACTAAACAAGGATCAGATTTCTCAAAGTCCGCAACCTAGAACAAAACCAGAGTAAACAGTTATATTATAAGTTCATTCTTCAATGAAATAAATCAATGCGATAAAAGACCAGGAGAGGACAAATATGATAGGTGAGATTACTTTTTCTTTGCAGCTTGGGCAATAGTGATATTTATGCCAGAGACAGTCCATTGAAGGGCAAAGAAAGCAAAATCCAAGCATAAATGGCATCATACAACCAACAACAGCTGCCAGACTAGGCTTCGATCTGCATTGTATATTAAAGGAAGACAATATCACTCCACATAACAAGGAAAAGAAAGAAATAAGAGAACAAAGACAGTAGTTGAAGGTCAAAAAATCATTGCAGCACTTGGATAATAATCAACCATTCTTTGTTGAACAAAGCACTCCTACACTCCCTCCTTTAAAAGCAGCAGTTCGACAAGTCAAATTCAAGACAAAAATCCAACTCAAAATTCATTTCACAGGACATAATATACATTCATACTATCTAGTAATAATTTCACGTGTTCAATAGATTTCATAAAATAGGACATTGTTTTCAAAATCCTTATGCATCAAAGAAAGAAACAATGACTGAAAACATATGTCCCCTAAAGCCATATTCATAACATTGGTTTCAGTTAATGATACGACTGACAACAAAATCTATTCACGAACAGCATTTCCCTAATCCAAAGATATTGAGTTGAAATAACATGAAACGTAAATACTTATTTCTATCTGATATATATAAATAAGGTCATCACTAAAAGTCAAGAAAGCATAAGGAAGATCCCTTGCCATCATTCACATAAAGCAAGAAAAAAGTGAATCGGTCAGGGTCACCACTGCAAGTGCAAACGATTGAGCATCCCCTGCCTTCAAAAGAAAATCTTTGTTAACCCAAAGAAACTGTATAACTAAAGAGAAGAGTATAACAATTTATTCCCAATCCATAAGCTAAAAACAATTAATAATCCACTACATCAAGATCGATCATAACATCCAAAAAAAAAAAAAAAAAAATCGATCTTTTCCAAAACTTATCCTACTTGGATTAAAAATAAGCAAAGGATCTTAACCAAAGCAATAGCTTTCAATCAAGTACTAATCAGGTGATATACTTATCGTTACTGAGACATAAGCACAACTCAAGTGAAATTTGAAGTGCTATTTTCTTAGCTATTTTTGTTATAAAATAACCTTTAGTTGCCTCTAGCGAAACCAAATGTTCTCAATACAAATCAATACCCAAAAAGCATTATCAATTATTGAAATTTATTAAAAAAAAAAAAAAAAAGGTGAAACCCTAATATCATTAGGGATCAAACGGCAATTACCTGACGACAGTAAGTCCAGAATTTCCACAGAAAGCACAGTTAAAAGGAGCAGGAGTGTCCCGATACATAGTCTGCTGAATCGGAATTCCTTTGGGATCGCCGAAGACGGCGTTTGGTGGGATGGCTCCGGCTTGGTACGGGTTCTGGCCGACGTAGCATGGAACTCCGATGGCAGGCTCGTCATTTTGGCCCATAATTTTGGTTTCTCTTGATTGGAGGTGGATGGAAGAAGAAGAAAGATTGATAGATTCTTGAAATTGGAAGAAAAGTAATTGACGTTGAAGGCAAGCTGTAAATAAAACTATAAATAAATACCAAACAGATGTAGTTTGTACCTAGAAAATTATAATTTAGAAATCAAGATTTTGAATTAAATGATAGACCAAAAAAACGTCGTTTTCTTTCTAGATAAAATTGACTTGGATTGGAGGAAGCTTAGCTGTGCTTTCCTATCTTGTTCCTGCCTTGTGATCTGTTATCATGATATACATTTCTAATTTTTTTTTAAATCTTTTGAACCAGAACCGCTAATCAACTTGGTTTAGCCCAAGATTGTTGCCAATCTATCCTTGGGATTTTTACTTCGATATTTTCCCAACCTTTTACTTTCTGTTTAGGGAGGGGGGACTTTGCTTTTTTGTTTTTTTTTTTTTTTTTAATTTGAGAGAGAATTTTGAAAATATTAAATTATATGTTTGGTAAAAAAATCAATAATATAAAATAATTATATTGATTAGACATAAAAAAAAATACTAAAAAATATATTAAATTTCATTAATAATTTAATACCCTTAATTTCATTTTTTATTTACTTAATATTGTCAAATAGTACTAATTATTCAAAATAAATGTTTTCCAATAACAACTATATAGTTTTAATTTTTATTCTTGTAAATAGTAGTACATTGAAAGAAATACTTATTCATATATTTTATGAATTAACAGTATTAATATCTTTTTTATTTTTTTAATGTCATATTCTAATGAAAATCTAACTTTTTTACTTTTTGAGATTGAAAAACAAGGATGGATTCATGTATTTAATAATCTAATATTTTAAAAAATGCAACATTTTGCTAGCTAACGAGACTTTTAATCATGCTCGTGGGATCAACATTTTGCAAGCTTCTCCGAATGGCCTTCTTCAAATTTTTTGAGCAGATTTAAGTGGTGTAACATGACCTAGGCATTACCCAGTTTGTATTCAAAAAAATCTTTTACTTTGGTTCTTAGCATTAAAAGTTGCCTCCAGCTCCAACTTGAGTCAAATGGCTTCAAAATACCTCAAAAACTAAAAAACTTGAGTTTATTTGTTGCAATTCATTTTGCCCAAAGTGTTGGTTTATCAGTTACTAAGTCCCAGATATACTTACCAACACTCCAAATTTCTAACATTCAATCCTCCCTCCTTCTTAGTAGAACATACTGTTTTCCAATCCACCAATCCTCCCTTCTTACTCACATTATTGCTGCCTTTTCAAAGAAAATCTCTACAAATTCCTTCAATTTTCCTAATAACCTCTTTAGGCAAAATAAAAATACTACACCATTAGGTTGTCATACTCAATAACACAGAGTTTACTAATTGCAATCTTTCTGCATATGATAAGTACCTGATTGCCCATGATTCTAATCTAGCTGTGATTCTTTTAACAAGCTTATCACAATGTTGCTTAGAGATTCTACTAGAAACAAAGAGAATTCCTAGATATTTTACAGGAAGTTGACTCTTCTGGAACTGCAAAATCTCTCAAATATCACCTTTGAGTTGCACCTGCACTCCATTGAAAAACACACAGCTTTTTGCAGGATTTGGCTTGAGACCAGACACTTTTGCCAAGTGATCTAGTGCATTCTTGATGATCCTAATGGACCCAACATCACTATGAGAAAAAATAAAGAGATCATTTGCAAAGCATAGGTGAGAGAGCTGTAACTTCTTACACCCATTGTGTAATGGTATCTCTTTTCATAATTCTAGAGAAATATTCCATAGCTAGAACAAAAATTAAAGGGAAAATAGGGTCACCTTGTCTTAAGCCCTTTTACCTAGAAAAATACTCTTCCATAGACCCATTTATGACAATAGAAAATATACAGGTTCTAATACAAGCCATTAACCACTTTATAAACCTGTCAGGAAAATGAAATCCATATAATATATGTCTCTAAAGTTAAATCAAGATAATGTTTTAAAAAAAAAAAAAAAAAAAGTTAAATCAAGATATAAAACAATTATATGGGTTTTGCTTTTTCACTACTAATTGCATAACCTTTGAAAAATGAAGTTGGACTCAAGCCTAGTCCAAAAAGATATAAAACAATTATATTCGTCCTGGGAAAACCTGAGTCCAGCCAAATTGGGCTCAAGCCTAGTCCAAGAAGCAAGTAATAATAAAATTTATTTATGTATCTCTATACACACAAAGAAAATTGTTTAAACATCCAAAACACAAGAGTCAAGTCATTATTCAATATTCCGAAATTGGCTATTTCGCTGGCCAGAGAGATTCCTAGGTAGGCTTGTGTAAGAGGTCCAATTCAGGAATATTTATAGCCAACCCAATGGGCTATTAAGACCCCCTTTTTATTATTATTATATTTTGCCATTTGCCATTGTTCAAAGACAATGACATGCTAATCATTCATGACAAGGTTTTTGGCCGATTTATTCAGTCTACTCCATGTTTTACAGTCATAAATATGTACAATTACAAATTAATTTTATGAAATATAAGGTGATGCAGTCAATAATCTTTAAAAATGTAATTCATTTAAAAAAAAATTAAAATAATCATCAAATACTGGGGATAAGAATAGCAAAATGAATATCATCAATACCATTAATTTCATCCCAAATGATAGAAGATTAGTGTAAATTAAGAGTGAATATCATAGAGATTTTTTAATATAAACAAGTGAGGCAAGGCAACTAAGAGGAATTGTTAAAGAATAATAACAAATGCATGCTGGGGCCACTAAGGTATGTTCCCTTCAAGCGCTGTGCATGCTGCAGGGAATGAATAGGGAAACACCCTAAATCAAGTATTCAAAAAATTTTAATTAAACTGCTTAATTAAAATCTTAAGAAAGAAAAAATAAATAAATAATTGAAGTTGGTATAATGGTTGACACATAATAAGTGTAATTAACATAGAAAAGGATGATACATCCCAAGGAGTCACAGCTGGTAAGGCCTGACCAGAAAGGAATATAAGTGCAGACTCACTGCACACACACACCCACAAAGAAAGAGAGAATTGTGTCAGTCTCTGACAACACTTCAGAATAGATTCCACAATCAGAGATAATTTTACCATTTCTTTAACCCATCTCGTGAAGGTGAAGCATTTTTTATTTTAATATTTATCTGTATTAGATGTGGTTTTTTTTTTTTTATTATAATTTCTTACCATAAATTTAATTGGTAATCAATTTAAATTTGCATAAAATTCGAAACGTCTGAATCCAAATGAGTTGAATTTTTTAAAATTAATTTGTATAATTTGTTGATTCAATTTAAATATAAAATTCATTTAACCAATCAAAATGTGATTGATTAGATAATAAAAAAAAATTAATAAAAATCCAAATTAACCTAATATAAATCCATCCCACTTGATTCATTTATCACCTCTAATATGCATTTATTTGTACATATACTTTCATATATAAATTATATTATTATTCTTGTATATGACATTTTTTTTTACGAGCCAATAGGAGGGACGGGACGGCTCCCCCAATACATTCGGCCTGTCGACTCTTTTTTTTTTTTTTTTTTTTTGCCAAACTATCATTTGCATGCTTGTTAGCTTCTCATTGTCCATTTTCTACAGTTGAATTTTGATTAGTGATATTACAGAATCAAGAAAAAAAAAAAAAAAAGTAAAAAAGAAAACCTTCGCTTTCAAGTCCCTATCCTCAAGATTTTAACTTCATACATTTATGTTCTTTGTTTTGGAACATTTTGGTTGTCTACACATTTCGGATTACAAGAATTTAATTTAAATGAATTCTTATTTTAATATAAAGTACTAACATTTACTGACATAAAATATATAAATAAATAATTGTTTTTACATTACTATATATATTGTCTTTCTGGCATAATTGTGGGTTTTGTCCATATTTATAACTATTGCCATAGAAAAACATAATAGTAAGAGCTTATAATACTTTTTCACAATTTACTAATTTAAGTTTTACTTATTATAACTATTGTCACAGTATAACTAATTTCATATATAAAACATATAATAGTGAGAAATTATAATACTTTTTTTTTTTACTTAATTTCTAAATTATAATTATTATCAAATCGATAATATATCGAATTATACATATTAGAAAGTGATACAATTCAATTACGAAACTTAAAAACAAAGAATATATTTATGCTTAGAAATATGACAAAAAGCATATTTGACTTTTGAACATTTTTATTTTTTTAGCTGACTTTTTTTTTTTTTTTAACTTGAAAACATAATGTATATATTCTGATAAATAGATAATAAACTTTCCTTGAGTCAAAGGAAATGAGCTCAACTACTCTACAACAGTATCCAAAATTTGTGAGTTAAAAAGGTTATCACTGTCCTTTAGAAACAAGTATATATTATTTTCTAATTTTTTTTTTATGGAATTCATTAATCGATCACAGATATAAAATTATCAAAGAGAAAATATAAGAATTTAAAATTTCAAAATATTTTATAATTATAAGATAAATATTCAACTATTTAATTGGTAATTGGATAAATAACTATATATATATATATATATATATATATATATATATATTAATTTCATAATTCAGGGAGAATACATAATTTAAATAATGATAAAATACTATTTAATTTTTGAGATTTGATGTAATTAATAAAATAATAATTTCATTTTGAGGAATTAATTAAATGATTTTTCATATTTCATTTCGTTAAATAAAATAGTATTTTCATTTATTTTTTATATTTTCCGTTATTTTTTTAAAAAAATAATTTTAAATATAAAAATACCTTTCCACTTATCATCAGGATCAAAGAAAGAGAGAGAGAGAGAGTAACTTTTACAATCTTCTACCTTTTTTATTATTATTTTATTTTCTCTCTCTCTTTGCAGAATCAATGGCGTCTCTCTAGGAGTGTAAATGAGCTAAGCCGTTCGCGAGCGGCTCGGTGTTCGGCTCGATAAAAGCTCGTTCGCGTTCGATTCGTTTTATAAACGAGTCAAATTTGAACCTTACTTTATGGCTCGATGAATAAACGAGCCGAGCTTGAGTAAGGTTAAGCTCGGCTCGAATAGACTTGTGAACAGCTCGATTATAAGCTCGTGAACAGGCTCGCAAAAAACTCGATTAATAGGCTCGTGAACAGTTTGATTATTATTATTATTATTATTATTATTATTATTATTAACTTAATAATATTGGCATTTCAAAAAATATATTTTAATATTTTTATAAAATTTTTGGTAATTCAATTTGACTAAAATATATATTCTCCTAATTAAGATAATATAATATTTCCTTATTATATAATCTAATATTCTAATCTTTAAAAATATATTTTTTATTAATTAATATCTTTGTAATACATGTGATACTCAATTTTATTATTATATTTTTTTTTCACTAATTGGATGATTTTGCTTTTATGTTAGTTTTAAATATTTTTGTTATAGTTATTTTATTAAAAATAAATATTTAGAAAGTTGAGTATTTTAATAAATTATAAACGAGTTCGAACTTAGCTCGATTGTAATTTATTAACGAGCCGAGCTTGAGAAGCTCGATTGTAATTTTTTAACGAGCCGAGCTCGAGTTGAGTTCGAGCTCGACTCGAGCTTGAACGAGCCGAGCTTGAACATGATTTTCAAGCTCGAGCTCGGAAAAAAAATATCGAGCCAAGCCTGAAAAAGCTAAAGCTCGGCTCGATTACACCCCTATCCAAATCCTTCCAACTACCAAAATAATTTCAATTTAAAATTTTTATTATTTATTTTGAGTTCTTAATCCGAAATGGAGCTCAGATCCAGAGCCAGACTCGCCCCATCCGCAAAAAAGCCAAGAAAAATAAATGTATAATTCATTTCTCTCGTATCTTTTAAATTCTAAATTCAGATCTAGAATTTATCATGTTGTCACGCCTTTATTTGGATCTAATCTGAAAATATTTAAATTTTATTAATTTAAAATCTGAATTAAATTAATAAATCAAATCAAATCTCTTTTGAGTAAAACTCCTTCTTCGCAAGAAGGAAGAACTGCGTGAGGTTTGATTCCTATTCAAAGGGATACACATGCATATCAATTTTTAAGGCATCAACTCCAAAATATTTTAAATAATATTTTTTCCTTTTTATTTATTTATTTTATTGCTTTATATTTCTTTTATTAAATTAATTGAGGAATATGTAATTTTCCTAGTACTCATAAGGGTTAGAGAAAATATCATCTTATCATATTTTATTTTCTGTTTCTTCCCTATAACTGTCATCCATATAACTTTTGCATCATCTTATAAATGCTTCATTCATCATTTCTTATCCATGTTCATGCAAATATAAAAGGTATTTTGTTCTCTTAGCCAAGCTTATAAAATTAAAATGTTTATTACCAAAACCTGATCCCCGAACCCACTTTGGTCACTCGTGGATTAGTGCTTTTCTATTGGAATAAATTAAATAATTTGAAGTCAACTTAATTGGATTTTCTTTAATTTTTCCAAATAAAATAAATAAAATTAAAGTGGCGACTCTTTGTCACATAAAGCGAAAATACAAATTTCAATTTTTCAGAACTCACAGCGGGTTCCAGATTGCATGGAGTTTTTTCCAAAGAGCATTTCGATTCCTTTTAGCGGATCAAACCGGTGCTCGGGCAAAGTCTCATAGTCATTCAAATGAAACTAAGGAATCCAATTGTAAAGCCAACCAACTAATACTCCATTTACATGATTATAACAGGCGTTATGATGCTACCATCTATTCCAAAACAGTACCATTTTGAGATTACCCTGATTATATATAACTAGAAATTCAACTATCAATGTCAGTTTTTTTTTTAAATGTCATTGGTCTAGTAGTTTGGTGCTTAAATGTCTATCTCGTAGTATAGAAATAGAGGTAGATATAGAATGGGGGCAACAAGGCAATTGCCACCACTGGCCTATAGAAATCCTTATGTATATATATATATGTACAATAACATTGCCTCTTACTAAATTTTATGGATATGTCACTGTACAAAAAATCAGGAGTTCGAATTCTGACAATCCTTATCTCCTTTAAAAAATTCCCGATATATCAAAAACAAGAATTTTTATTTTCATATTCTAATCTCTTATTCTCACTAAAAATACCTTTTCTCTTTGATTCTTGATATTGTTCATCATTTTCAACCTTTATTTTTCTTACACTTTAAGATACTTTTTGACTGAAAAAGTCTCGATAGTTGTATTGATCTTGTTTCTATTGTGGGTTTGGAGCCCATCCTCATCCTAGCTCATTTGGGATATGAAGGCCATTAATTTTAAATTATTTAAAAGTCCAATAATTGAGTTTGTTGAATGTAAATTTTAAGTTAAAATTTTAATTTAGTATAATTTTAACATAATTGAAATATTAAGTGATATGTAAATAAGTGTTATCAAACAATTTAAAAATAAAAATTTTTAATTTTAATTATTAAATTATATTATCAAATACCATCTCATAGCTAATTATAATATTTCACATGTAGATTATGAAAGATTTGTGGAACAAGAAAGAAATGAAGTTTGCATGGAAAAAAAAATTTGTCATAAATTTTGAGAGATGTTTATCATTAATTTTCCATTACTTATAGTGATATTGTCATTATCTAGTCTACAAAAGACATGATAGATATCAAGTATACCAAGCCAAAAACACAAAAATTGGCATATTTCTTAAGAGCAAGTCTTTCACACATGCATACAAAATTGATACGAAGGTAAATTATCCTTTGAAATTGAATATTGAACAGAATGTATTGAATGAATGGGCTCAAGGATTAAACTAAGATTCAGCCCAACATGTGGCTGAAGAAGAAGGCTTAGTGGGAGATAATCTTGAGAGGGATGAGGTGTCTAAACAAATTGAAAAGGGGGTGCAAGGGACCACAATTTGTAACAGCCTTAGAATCAATAAACCACCTGCTCATTTCAAGGATTACATATTGCCAAAATAGAGAGAATACGGTGAGATGGAATTGTTATCAAATATCTAGCTAAAAAGAAATCTATTTCTGGAATTATCTTTGTTTGGTTGTATTGCTCAATATATATTGTATTCACTAAAGATTGTTGATTAAGGAATGAATAGAATTCTCTTTTCTGATCTAATTCCTTTCTCTAATTCTCTATCTCTTTTCCCCATCTTTCTCTATTCCATTTTTGGAGTCCTCCCCAACTTTAACAAGGCCTAAATCTTATCATTGGTGCTTTCATCGATTTTTTTTCCATGTCTGATTCCTCCATTAATGATCTGCTTACTTTTCATAGCACTCAACTTGAAACTCTTTCTAAAATGATGGCCTCCATTGAAACCCGTTTGGACAACCTCATTATTTTCGCGCCACCACCACAACCCATCGCCCTCACACCACCATCTGCTGGAATCTTTGGCTCTTGTCCCAGCTATTCCTCTTTTACTTCGATTCCTCTTGTTGGACCTTTACCACCATTACCCATCGAACCACCATATCCCTTTTTTCCCAAATCTCTTCAGCTTGAACTGCCAAAATTTTCTAGTGATAACCCTAACAAATGGACATTCCATGCTGATAATTTTTTCAATCTCCACAATACTCTTGGTTATCTTCGTCTCCAGATTGTCGCTGCTTATTTTAAGGGTACCACTTCTTCTTAGTACCAATGGATGCAGGCTAATGGTTTATTGCGTTATTAGAATGAATTTTTGGTCCAGATTAAGGAACAATTTGGTACCACTTCATATCAAGATTATCAAGGTTAGTTAGCTAAACTTATGCAAAATGGCTCGGTAGCAGATTACCAAAGCCGATTTGAAACGTTAGCCAACAAAGTCTCTGGGGTTCCTGAATCTTTGCTCATCAGTTTCTATATTTGTGGCCTAAAACCCTTTATTCAGCGTGAATTATTAATTGCTCGGCCTTTATCCTTGCTTCAAGCTATGTCTCTATCTCGACTCTTTGAACAGAAATATAATGATATTAAATCCATTACCCACCCTCTATCCACTACTTTTCCCAAATACACACATACCCACAACGCCAATCCCAAACCAAACTCCCCAGCCACAATACCCACTCCACCTATAAAATCAACCACCCAATCAACTCATTCCCATTTACCTATTAAACATCTTTCTCCAGCAGAACTTTAATCAAAAAGGGAAAAAGGATTGTGTTACAACTGTGATGAGCATTTCGGACCCAATCATAAATGCAAGAGCAAATTTCTGTTATTAGTGGATACTAATGATGAAACTGAAACTTCTCCAGAGACAAAGGTGGAACCATTAATTGAAGAATTAGAAGATGTATCTAAGATTAGTCTCAATGCCTTGGCAGGGCAACAACACCCTCAGTCATTGCGTGTGCAAGCCCATTGTGGTTCCCAACTTTTCACTGTCCTTATTAATAATGGCAATTCCTATAATTTTGTTCAAGAACAAATTGCTCCAAAATTAAATCAACCTATCATCCCTATTAAACCATTTAAAGTACTGGTGGGCAATGGTGATTCCCTAATCTGCAAATCTAAAATTACCAACATCTGTTTAAGCCTACAAGGCACTTCTTTCTTTATAGACTTATATCTTTTGCTCATTCATGGAGCTGAAATTGTCTTGGGCATTCAATGACTTGAAACATTTGGCCCAGTTGTTCATGACTACTCTAAATTAACCATATCCTTTCATTGGGCGGGTTCTGCGATTACCCTACAAGGCCCACCCCAGTCCATTTCTTTCCATAACCTCACTACTTCCTTAGTCCATAATGATTTCTCCATTGTCTTACTTCTCACCCATTCACAACCCACATCTCTTCCTCCATCACCATCAACCTTTATTTTCCACCATCTCGATATCAACCCTCAACTTTTACAAATTTTATAAAATTTCACCTGTGTGTTTGACAATCCCACAAGTCTACGACCCATTCGCCCAATCAACCATCAGATTCACCTGGAACCTGGAACCAAACCCATCAATGTTCGACCATATTGTTACCCCCATTTTCAGAAGACTGAGATAGAGAAATTAGTGCAAGAAATGTCAGATCAGGGAATAATTCATCCTAGTCGAAGTCCTTACTCTTCTCCAGTGCTTCTTGTCAAAAAGAAAGACGGGTCTTGGCATTTTTGTGTTGACTACTGTGCACTCAATGCTGTCACTATTGCAGATCGGTTTCCAATTCCAATAGTGGATGAACTCTTAGATGAACTTCGGGGTGCCACAATTTTTTCCAAATTAGATCTTCATTTTGGTTATCACCAAATTCGAGTCTATCACAAAGATGTTCAGAAAATAGCCTTTCGAACATATAGTGGCCATTATGAATTCTTGGTTTTACCATTTGGGCTTACAAATGCCCCTTCCACTTTTCAGGCGGCTATGAATCAGATTTTTCGGTTTGATGATATTTTATTATTTAGTTGCTCTTTGTAGGACCACCAACACCATCTCCAAGTAGTATTGGCTACTCTTCAACAGAACAATTACTTTGTTAAACTCAGTAAATGCTCATTTGGCCAAAATTCCATTGATTGCTTGGGCCATATCGTAGGCAGGGGTACTGTTAAAGCTGATCCCGCGAAGCTCAAGGCAATGTGTCATTGGCCTCGCCCATCAAATATTAAACAGCTGCGTGGTTTTCTTGATCTCACGGGCTATTATCATCATTTCATTCATAGTTACGCCTCCATAACAGCCCCTTTGATAGACTTGCTTAAAAAGGGCCAATTGCTATGGAATGATTCGGCTAAACAGCCTTTTATATCTCTCAAATTTGCAATGACGCAAGCTCCGGTCCTTCATTTACCAGATTTTTCAAAATAATTTCTTGTGGAAATAGATGTTTCAAACACTGTTATTGGGGCAGTTCTCCTTCAAGATGGACATCCTCTTTCTTATTTCAGAAAAAAATAGGTCCACGAATGACTGGCTCATCAACCTATATCAGAGAACTCTATGCTTTAACTGAAACTATTTTTAAATGGCGTTAATATTTATTGGGTCGCCATTTTGTTGTCCACACAAATCATTGCAGCCACAAAGAGCTCCTCACTCAAGTTATTCAAACACCGGAGCAACAATATTTTTTGCGAAAATTATTAGGATTTTGGTTTGTTATTGAATACAAAGCTGGTTCTCTCAACAAACCAACTGATGCTCTTTCTCGCATTACTGAGGATTTGGATAATACTGACATTTCTGGTGATTTATTGGCTATCACAGGTCCTATTTTTATTGTCCTTGATGACATAAGGCAACTAGTTACCACAGACAAGGAACTTCAAGAACTCAGCCAGCATATTCTACAAGGCAATCCTCCATCACCTGACTTTACCGTTCATGATGGACTGATTTTCCACAGGGGAAAATTTTATTTGAAGTCAGACTCTCCTATTTGTCACATGTTATTGAAGGAGTTTCATGAAACTTCAACAGGAGGGCACGCTGGATTCGCTCGCACACTTTGTCACATTGTGACAAATTTCTATTGGCCTAGCATTCGCAAAGATACAAATGATTTTGTTACTCAATGCCATATTTGTCAATGCATCAAATATTCTACATCTCCTCCCCTGGGTCTCTTACAACCTATGCCAATTCCTAATAGTGTTTGGAAAGATTTATCGATGGGTTTCATCACCGGTCTTCCATCATCAAAAGGCCATTCAGTCATTCTTGTTGTTGTTGATCGACTCACAAAATATGCTCACTTTGGCACATTACCACATCATTACTCTGCGTCAATGGTAGCTGACCTTTTTGTTCATATGATTGTTCGTCTTCATGGAATTCCAAAGTCTATAGTTTCAGACCGTGACTTAGTGTTTTTAAGTAATTTTTGGCAGCACTTATTTCAGTTACAAGGTACTGTCCCTCGAATGTCTTCGTCTTATCATCCTGAGACAGATGGCTAAACGAAAGTTTTAAATCGGTGTCTCGAAGATTATTTACGAGCCTTTGTTGCTGAAAAACCTTCTCAATGGGCCAAATTCATGGACTGGGCAGAATATCATTATAACACTTCTTTTCATTCCGCAACTCAAATGTCTCCTTTCAAAGCTCTTTATGGCAAAGACCCCCCTTCAATCCTAATGTATGTCAAAGGCTGTACCAACAATGAAGCTCTTGGACATACACTTCAAAATAAAGACACTATTCTTCAACATCTGAAGCTTTGCTTAACAAAGGCTTAAGCTTGAATGAAGGCATCAGCAGATCAACATCGCAAGGACTTTTCTTTTTCTCTTAGTTCATGGGTCCTCCTTAAGCTTCAGCCATATAGACAGTCTTCTCTAGCTCATCGTAAATCATTCAAGCTCAGTCCTCACTATTTCGGTCCATTTAAAATTCTCAAACAAATTGGAACGGTTGCCTATAAGCTAGAATTACCTCCTGAGTCTCAAATACATTATGTTTTTCACATTTCCAAACTTAAGAAATTTCATGGTTCTCCACCCACTGACCTCCCATTTTTCCCACTTATACAATTTCTGATAAATTCATTATTTATCCCATTGCCATACTTGCTACCCGTTCCATTTATAAACAGAACTTCTTGACAGCACAAGTTTTGGTCCAATGGTCTTATTCTCCTCCAAAAGATGCTACTTGGATGGATTATGATTTGTTTCGCCAGCAATTTCCTTATTTGGACCTTGAGGACAAGGTCATTTTTGAAGCAATGGGGAATGATACGAAGGTAAATTATCCTTTGGAATTGAATACTGAACATAATGTATTGAATGAATGGGCTCAAGGATTAAACCAAGATTCAGCCCAGCATGTGGCTGAAGAAGAAGGCTTAGTGGGAGAGAATCTTGAGAGGGATGAGGTGTCAAACCAAGGTGAAAAAGGGGTGCAAGGGACCACAATTCGTAACAACCTTAGAATCAAGAAACCGCTTGCTCATTTCAAGGATTACATACTGCCAAAATAGAGAGAATATGGTGAGGTGGAATTGTTATCAAATATCTAGCTAAATAGAGATCCATTTCTGGAATTATCTTTGTTTGGTTGTATTGCTCAATATATATTGTATTCACTAAAGATTGTTGGTTAAGGAATGAATAGAATTCTCTTTTCTGATCTAATTCTTTTCTCTAATTCTCTATCTCTCTCTATCTCTTTTCCCCATCTTTCTCTATTCCATTTTTGGAGTCCTCCCTTACTTTAACAAGGCCTAAATCTTATCAAAGACAAAACACAAGCTTACTTTTCTCTGTACCAAAAAAGAAGAAAGAACATTAGTTACTTGCAAAATTAGGAATTGAAAGAATCCATCATGATCATCCAAACATTAATGCAAGGATATAATCTAATAAGTACCTATAAAAAGGATAAACCATCCAACAAAACCTGCCAATGCTTAAATTAGTACGAATTTTGAATCACTGCTCGAAATGATTTTTGAAAAATAAAAGAAACTAAGATACTACTAGACAATAATATAAATACTGAGATAACCACAATTCTAAACCATCTATTCGGTTTCATATAATAACCTACATCCTCCAGTGCATTTTTAGAGTCATTCTACAACAATTATTAGGGGATAATTACAAATTTAGTGTCTCAACTTGTCTAAATCTGACAATTGAGTGTTCAAACTTTAAAAAATAATAATTAAGTATTTGAACCTGTTAAAAAATTACAAAGTAGTGATTTCAGCCAGTTCATTACCAGTCACCTTGTATTGGATGCATATGTGGAGGAGAAAGAAAGTGTTGCCCAATATGCACCAAGAAGGGAGGTTGAATTGGTGGGTAATTAAAAATTAAATGAGAAAGGAGTAAGGAAGAAAAGAAAGAACACATAATTTATAGTGGTTCGGATTATAATCAATCCTACATCCACTCCCCAATCACCAAATGAGTATTTCACTATCAATAAAGTTTTAACAAGTTCACTCCCAACTTAGTGTTTAAGCTCACACCAAACTTTACAAGTGTTTTCCCAAGGTTCACACTCAAACCCCTCAAGTATTTTCACTAGGCTAACACTCAAACCTCTCAAGTGTTTTCACTAGGCTAACACTCAAATATCTCAAGCATTTTAACAAGGCTCACACTCAAACTTATCAAGTGTTTAAGGTTAACACCCAACCCTTGAGCAATGAATGCTCTTACAACAAACACAAAATGTGTTAAATGAAGTTTAAGGCTTAAGAAATGAAAATACAAGAGTTTGACCACTTATAGAAGTTCTTGATCTTTAATGAAGGCCTTTGGAGGGGGTATTTATAGCCTCCCAACACCAAAGAGCCGTTACAATTGAAGCATGGCCAAATCTCTCCCTAACAGCTAGGAAATCTTCATTAAATGCACTGTCAGAGTGGAATTGCGGTAGCTAAGCCTTGGTCGCGGTCGCGGTCGCGATGTCCTTTTTGCGGTCACTACTGCATTATTGCGATCGCTATCTTTATATTGTTCAACGGCTAGTGACACGTGACAGATTTTCATTGCCTGTTCAATATGACCATTGCAGCTCATTCTCAGCCTTATGAATATTGCAGATGCTACAGCCTTGTTGCGGTCGCGATACTGCTTTTGTGCTCGGAGTTGCGAGCGCGATTCTGACAGTGAATCTTATTGTCTGAATTGTGCAATCAGGGGTTTAGCTATATTGCGGTTGCTACAGAATTATTGAGGTCGTGACATGCATATTGCGGGCACAATACATCTGTTGCAGGCGCAAATTAGAAGTCCAATCATAACACTTAGAGAATTTTCTAAGTTCTTGACTTTAAAGCATTTCTAAGGCATTTTATTTGTGAAAACACACTTCAATGAAATATTAGTATAATTCAATTTGATTGTCAAGATCAAAATAGAGATTGACTAAATTGTATACCCAATTTAGGTCAATAATCTCCCCCTTTTTTATTTTGACAAACAAATTGAATTTGAAAAAAATGAAATGTACAAGATACAAAGCTCCCCCTCAATCATTGATCCCCCTTAATCAAATAAATCATTTTTCAAATTCAATTTTACCATTTCTCCCCCTTTGGCAAGATCAAAAAGAGAGTTTTTGTTGGGAGAGTAAGGGAACTAAGGATTGAAAGCTAGAAAGCATGACTAACAAGAAAATAAATAAACAAGCAAATAAGTAAAAGAATAGAACAAATTCTTTTTACATCAAGGGGCTCTCATTGAACATGTTAAGCTTCTTTTTGAATGAATGAGAGACACCTACAAGAAAAGAAATTCATCTTTGCTTTGGTACCCAAATGTATTTGGGTCATTGATGGTTAGTCATGGAAGGATCCTCAAGTTTTAATTGAGCCTTCCTAATATTACAAAAGACATTTATATGCCCATTTTTCATATAATAATGGCATTTAAGTTTTGACTTGAAAGCCTTTTTGGGCATTGCCATTTTGTAGTGAAATTGAGGCCTTTTTGCACTCATATTGTGATGCACATAAGAGCATATATGAAATTGTGATTGTGGGTGTTTATAAACATGCCTTTTTTGATAAATGAATGCATGATTGGCTATTTGAGGCTTAGCTCTCGAGCCTTGTGAACCTTTCCTAATCCTCTTAGGATTTGAAGGTTTTGTGTATGCTTTAGCCTCCTTTTTGACTACCTCTATACTAGAAGTTTGAGGAGTAGTGGCTTTGATGAATAATGGAGGGGAGGATGTGGAAGTTGATGTACTATCAAAATCAAGGCCATATTTCACGAGATGTGGCCTTTGAGATACAATAAATGTATCTAAAGCTTACTTTCCTTTGTGAAATTTGGAAATGGATGATCTTAATTCTTCAACCTCTAATTATAAAGAATTATTTTCTTTGTACAAAGATTCAAAAAAAGAGGTTTTTGTAGAGATTTCATCCAATGAAATTTTTAGATTAATATTAGATGTTTTCAAGTCTAAAACAAGTTTTTCAATACCTTTAAAATCCTCTTTAACTTTTGAATATTTTTCTTTGTAAAATTTCATTTTGAAAAAATATTTTTTACACTTTAAGACCATAGCCTCCATAATTTCATCATCATCCACATCATGCACATTATAATCACAATTATTATCATCACATGAATGAGATGTAGAGCATACCTCAAATGTAGGATCCTCCAAGGCCATGAAGCAAAGATTGGCTCTTTCATCATCTTCTTCTTCACTTGAAGAGCTATCACTCCA
>CATKHJ010472922.1:0-13238 GCA_949750685.1 Vernicia montana
ATAAAAATCCATGTAGTTCGCCCTTGTTTCGAAGGGGGTTTGTTTTAGTCTTAGCCTTTTATTATGTTTCAGATTGATTGATTAAAAGGTGGGTTGATTAATTGATTAATTAAACAAAATTGTTTACCAAGTTGTTAATTATATCAGGTTTTAATTAACAAACAAAAGCATCAATTCAATTGATTAACAAGTTAATTAAACCATATTCTAATTAACATACATTTCTAAAGTGATTAACTAAAGAAAAGGATTAAAAGAAAGAGGGAGCATACAAAGAAAAGGGGAGAATAATAAACTATGCAAATTAAAAGAAATAATTAAAAGAAGGGGATGAAAGAAAAGGGAATATGCAAAGAAACTATAAAGGAAAAAATAATAAAGCAGACAAAGCATAAAAATAAAAAGAATATAAACTCAAAGGAAGCAAAATAAAAATAAAAAAAATAAACAAATAAAGGAAAAAGAAAGAAAATAAATATCTTGCGAGGACAAGGCTTGGGGACGTAAGGCGGATGAAGCGGACGACCGGATCACAATTCCACCTTCTCAACTTAGTGAAATAGCAGCCTTCGAACGACTACTTGGACGGCGTTGTTGAGGTCTCCCTCGAAATGATTTCAGGAGAGCAACCTCGAAACGACCACCCAAAAACAAAACAAAATTTTAAACTGAAGGCACGTTCTTCTCGAACCAAACCTTAATAAAATTGATTGCTTTTAATCAATTGATTTTATCTTGCAATTCTTAGTGTCATTTGAGAGCTGAGAAGGGGGGGGGGGGTAATATATATAGGAAGAGAGCTGGAGGTAGGTCTTCACATTTTCCAATGTGGGATTCAGGAATAGTACCTGTGACCGCAGTGCCTGTGCGGTCACCGCATGGGGACGTGCGGTTATAGACCCAAATTCTATTTGTTCAGCCCATTTTTGACCCGTTTCAATTTCTGGGACCTGGGGACTGTCTTCAAGGTTCAGTAAGGTACAGAAAAGTGCAATTTTAAGGGTTCACAGGTTGCGATTGTCTCCTGATTGAGTCATACTTTTCGGATAAAGTTTTTGTAGGTCACTATTTTAATCTGCTGAGGTATAAGGAAAGTTTTAATTAATCATTTTCCACAGACGGCACCAATTTGATCGTGCTGATTTTGATCAAGTGAGAATACCCAATCTTCTCCTTATTGAATTTGAGCTAATGTGACCTGAAAAATAAACAATGGTCAGGTGGGCTAGGCCTTAGCGCTTAGCAATGCCACTCCGACGGTCAAGTTAGTGGACGAACTCAATAAGATGATTGGGGACAAGGGTAATCCTAGTCCTTGGTCTGAAAATGCTCTTTTTTGAGAGATCGCTAGGGCGAGAGAATCTTATATTTAAGTTTCTTTATTTCTTGTACCTTGAAGGTTGATCTTCAAGGTATTTATAGGCTATGAGTCCTAATGTTATGAGTCCTTATGTGGATTGAACACAAATTTCTAGAGCCAGTCAAATTTTGGGTGGTTGTTTGTGTGTTGGCTTTGGACAATAAGCTTGATTGCTGACGAGTTGGCTATCTAGGCCTTCCAATTCTAGGTTTTAGGCAGATTTGGCAATTTGGCCTGGCCCATTACAGCCTAATTTGATTTGGCGTATTGTGTCCCTCACCAATACCTTATTATGAATTATCACATTTAAATTTCATTATATACAGATAGAAAAATCACAATCGAAACTAGAAAATGTAAAAATCATAGAAGATGATGTATTTCCCAAATCAAGAAACCATTAATTAATATATGAATACCAAGTAATAGCATGTGATTGTTTTGTAACTCGATTAAAAAAATCTAAACCCAATTTGATATGATTAACAGAGATTACAAAACACAAATTAAATAATCTTTAAGAGAACTTCCAACAATGATAGCAGTTCATACAAGTAACTTAAGTAGTCATAGGCTCATCAGCACTTCTCGTCTTCAATTGCTTGTAAGTAGTCTGCCTTTTACCACACTTTCCATACTTCAATTGTGCCTTTCTCATCTTCTTAGTTTCTTTGAATAAGCCTTTTCTTCAAAAATCTTTGTTTTATCTCTTCATTCTCCTGCTTCCTTTTATCACTCGCCATCTCTAAAACATTAAACTTAGTTAAGGGTGAGCATCGATCAATAAAACCAAACAAACTGAAATGATTAAAATGTAAAATTGAACCGAACCGAACTACATGTAAAATCGAAATTCAACCGAACCAAAAAATCTATTCGGTTCCGTTAAGCAGTTCGGTTTGGGTTGATTAATGGGTTTTTTCTTATTTTTAGACCTATTCATATTTTTGGGCCTATTAATTTTATTTTTTTATTTGATTCATAAAAAAATATAAATTTCTTATTATATTTATATTTAAATAATTTTAATTTATATTAAAATCATGTATATTTTTAAGTATAATTTTCAATATAACCAATATTTTTTATTTAATTATTAAAAGAAACTTGAAATAATAATTTTTTGAACTTAAATATCCATTTTTATTTCCATTTCATGGGTTTATCAAACAAGTCATATAAACAAGATTTAACAAAGCTTGAGCTCAGTTTATTTAATAGTTCAATATTAATTTGAGCAAGAATTCATATTGAAGGTCAAGCTTGCAACATAGAGAAACTAAAAATTGCATCTGACTTGAAATGTGGAATTCACAGTCAAACATCAGTTGCCAATGTATATGCTACTTCTCTAACATCCATGTGGATCATCTCTTCTAAAGATGGCCACAACTCAGAAGGAGCCATTTTCATGGTTACTGTGCCGGCTGTTAAAATCAGGTCCGCTTGTCTAGGACTAGATCTTGGTACTAGTCCATAACGATCAAAGTCGAATCGTGAGCCTATTAGAAATACTTAATTTTATATTTTATAAAGAATTTTATAAATTTTCAATTTTAATATGTAATATATTATTTCAATTTTTTATATTTTATATTATTTTAATCTTCATGCATAAGGATACTAGATTACCTAGTATAAAAGATTTCAAAATCATCACAAACCTCCCTTTTTTTTAGTAATATATATATATTTTGAGTTTACATAAACATAAAAAAAAAAAGTTTTTTTTTTCTTTACTTCCTAAAAGAAAAAAAAAATATTTCATATGGCTCCTCCCTTTTGTGCATAATGAGAATAATACATAGAATAAAAAAGGGGAGTGAAATATTCTCATTATGGACTGAGCGGGGCTAGTGTTTTTACAAGAATGTTTCACCCACATAGCTAGCCATCCTCTTATGAAATAGACAGAAGTAAACTATGAACATCCATAAAGTTTTTCTAACAAACTCTACTCTTTAATTATAATGATTTAATTCACTAATTAATGGGAAAAAGAATAAACATACTTGACATCTAAATATCCAGGAAATGAAATAATTCATATATTCTCACAAATATATTTTGAATAGAAATGACAAAGTAACAAGTTAATTGACCTAACTGTGCCATACACCAGAATAATGCAATGGATTGATTATGTGAACAAGCATCACATTTCTCAGTTTACTGTTGTGGTTGCCAAATCTAGTGCTTTTATTTAACATCTAAGTATTTGCCTACCTTCATACACTTGAGTACAAGAAAAAGGAGAGGAACATCAAACAACCACCGAGTATCAAAGTTCAAGCAGCTAAAATCAAAATTGAAATCCATGAAATCATCCAATTTTAAAAAGTGCAGCAAAAGTGCAAGAGAAGTGAAAATAAACATAGAACAACAAAATTAAACAAAAATTATACCTGAAATAGCATTAAACAACAAAACTCAAATCAAGGCTAGTTAGTGCTTGATAAAGTCGACCCGATTCCTACATTTGGCAAGTATGAAACACAATACAAAAATATCAAAATTGCAATAATAGCTGAAAACAAAAATAAAAATTAAATTAATTACGTACCTTTTTCAAATTTTTCTAGCTCCTCTAATTGTTCTTCAACACATATTGGTTGTCTCGATTCTCAAAGCCAATATTGTGCACAAATTAAACCTTCAACAATTTTAGGAGTCAAAGAACTCCTAAATACATCTAGAACCCTCCCACCGGTAGTAAATGTGGACTCCAAAGTAACGATAGATATAGGAATCACCAACACATCTCAAGCCATTTGTGAAAGGATATAAAATCTTTCAGAATTGAGCTTCCACCATTTTAATATATCAAGATCTTCCATTTCCTCTATGATAGTTTCATTTAGATAAATTTCTAGTTCATTTTTCCTATTCCCACTAACCCTACTCTTCATCTTTTGTTTCTTGAATCTAGACTTTAAGACGGATGTTGGTTTTTTATTTATTCTTTCACTATCTGTAATAGTAGAAGAAGAATTAGAGAGGCTGCCCTCACTTGTGGTGTCATTATCGGGTTGGTACATATTCTTGTACTCCTTAAACAACTCAAAAAGTTCATCTTTTACACTTTTAAATAAATTAGCACCATTTTCAGCACCATACATTTCACAAAATGAGTACTCCATGTATTCAAACTTGTCACAAAGGTCAAGAATATTAGCAAAAAATATGACTTTATTCATTTTTTCTGGATCCCCCAATACTTGTCAAATTTTATTTTCATTGAATCACCCATCACTTTTACCTCTAAATCAACACTATCTTTCCGCTCATTCAAAATGCAAGATAAATCACTAATCTCATTAAAAAAATGAATTAGAAGTGACATATAATGAACTCGAAATATGCAATGTGAGATGGATTGAAGGGTGAATTTTCATATTAAATTGGACTAATTATTGCAAATACACAAAAAAAAAAAAAAAAAAGTTGTTCCAAGTAGCTTATTTGTTGATTCTTTAGTATTTGTTTAGTACAAATGATGTATGACTTCTAATGAATGACCTGAATTAACTTATTTTATTTGTTGCATAATGCATATCACCAAAATTGGTTTATATAGCTGAAAAAAAAATAAGAGATTTGCTTTATCAAATAAATGATCTTTGGATATCTCTACCTATCTTTCTACATATATATATATATACCATAAGTTTTTTGAAATTCCAAGAAGCCTGAAGATTGTGTTAAAGTTTAGCAATATATGTTTGAAAATATCATAAGTTTGTTGTATTTATTGAACTGGAGAAATAAAATAATTCTACGAGATAAATATTAAAGTTTGTTTAGTTAACTTGTTCTCTAGTTTTACTTTTTTCATGTGTACTTCAATTTATATGTAAATGAATGGATTGCTTGCTATTATTATTCTCCCTAATTTTAACATTTCCATACTCAAACAAATGCCCATTCCTAAAGTGTTTTACCCTGTAATTACAGGGTCTAAAAATCATATACAAAACTTGAGAGTTCAAATTCTAATACAAAATATATCGAAAAACATCACAATCTTTAAAAAAAACATAAATTAAAGCTTAGGTATCTAAATTCAATAGAAAATTCCCGATTTAAGCAGCAATTAAGAATAAAAAATGCATTTCTTAGAAGAGTAGAGAGCTATTACCATAACAGTGGCGTGGGCATGGATAAAGAATCGAGAAGAAAAAGATGAAAAATAAGGCAGTGAGAATGGAGAGAGTGGCGGCTAGGTTTGGGTTTTGGAAGAGAGGAGCAGCTAGGTTTAGAAGAACTGAAGAAGGTTAGGTTTAGTACATTGTTTACTCATTAAAATTACATCATTTCTATATTTCAGTTCGGTCTATTTCGATTTTTTGTATTGAAAATTGAACCGAACTGAAATAACCAATTTTCCCCATACTTAAAACTGAAATCGAATCGATTTATTTAGAAACAGAGCCAAATTGCTTAATCAGTTCGGTTTGATTCGATTTGGTTATTTGGTTTTACTTGAATAATGCTCACCCCTAAACTTAGCCAGTTCCTCTGTTTTTATCTCTCTGACAAAAATCAAGGTTCTTTGGACCTCTAATGTTAAACAAGAAAGATTTGTACTTATTATTTAAAAGCCTCCACTCCATAAACAATGCAAATTCGACACAAACTGTAACTTTGACAGGGTCACATATGTTAACTAATCTATTTTTAGCTTCTCTAAAAACCAAACATAGAGCTTGAAAAACTTCTTAGTGGATCTTGTTTCTAGTAGAATTGTTGGTTATGGGTAAAGAATCAGTTGGAAAATAATGACAATAGTAAGAAGGGCAGCGAAATTCCTCTTAGAAGTCCAATACAATATTACCACGATCTACAGGAATAAATCACGAACAAATCCTACAGGAAGAACAATCTGCACGAACGTCCTTCTCATCAATATGAGTGGCTATTAAAATTGCCCGCAGAAATTTCACGCTTCAAATCCTGGGGTAGTGGGTGGTTACCCTATAGAGAACTAACGCAGAGAGAGATTTGTGGATGTAGAGAGAAAATTAATTGCATAGAGCATTACTATTAATCTTCTCTATGTCTATTATATAGTAGTTAGTAGAACACAAGAACCCTAGTAGAAACCCATTAAGTTTCTATCTATCCTATTCCTAGTTGAATAGGAATTAACCCACCGCAATATGGATGCATATGTGGGTCCCACAAGACCTACGGTTAACATCTCCCACTCAGATACATTAGGGTAATCTCATATAAACCCAATAAGGAACTCTCTCATTCATATCTCCACTTATACAGAAAATGAAGCGTGCGACCTGATGAGAAAGATAAATTTGAGGAGTGATATATTAAGTCACCACCTAACTAATATAATACTACAACTCCATAACTCGCATTACTCCCCAAATTTTATGCTTACAACAAATCAAACATTTATGACCCCTCAAGTATAAAGATGGTAAAGAACATGTTTTGATCTCACAATTATGCATTTGTATGCATGATCACATCAAACCTATTTCTGATATAATCGTCTGGGTTATGAGTCACAAATCATAGATGTAATTCCAATCAGTTTTTCCTCAGCCCCTCATGTCAATTCATATAGACTTGATTGCTTTCCTAGGCATGCTTCTCTAGACAACATGATTCATAACCCTTAGATAATATGCTAAAGTAGCAAACATCAAACATCCATTACATGACATAGTGCTCAAGTTACAAAGGGTATAACATATGAATTTTTTACAAATCCAGAAGGCTCACATAATGACAAAGCAGGGATCCATTCATCCACTCCTTCAATAGTCGCAAAAATAGCATATACAGTATGATTTGTATATTATGGTGTAGCTCCAAGTCAAGACATGTCACGTTATAACACCATACAAATTTAGTGTTATTATAATGTGCCATAGAACAATGCTAGTTTTGTAAATATTTGTAACCTTACCCCTTTTATGGCAATAATAATATTATTCTTATTTATGATGTTGTGTAGTATTAATTCTACTTTCATATATATAGATTACTAGCCCTTAAGATACTTATTAGATAAACTTTTCTTAGTATAGAAAATAGTGTGATAGCTTAATCTAGCACAAGTTCTTAAAACATGTTCATAGTTATAGGACTTCTTGTTTGGGCCCTATTAATCCGAAAAGACCTTCACCTCCTTTTGTCTTCCTAGTTAGTTGGTAACTAATGGAATGGAAGCAATGAGTCACAGACTGCTTGTATTGTGATGACATGACAAACACGTGAATGCTTAATATTTATTCAATTAAATGGTTGAAAAGTGACAATGGACAAGGTTGATATGATATTTTATTATCTGTCAATTGACCATTGTCCATATCATGATTGTGCAAATAATCTTAAAACTTGAGGGGATGCGACTGTCTCATATATAAGTGTCACAGCCCTACTTCGCAACTGTGACGGTCCTAGGGCATAGGTAGGCATAAGGACACCGAAAACCCATAGAACCCTTCTAATCTTATAAAAATCTCATGGCAACATAACAATTAGAATAATTGATACACATCCCCAAGATCAGAACCTGAACTCATACACATACATCTATCCTATCATATCACCTACTCATATATACACTTACTCGTAATCTCATAAGCTTATAAATCTCATATACTCATATATGTAAATCATCCATAATTGCCATAAAGGCCAAAAGAATAGCTCTCTCTTACACACATGGAGCAACTACAGTATTTCAAATACATATAGTAAATGGAGAAATTACATTGATCAAATAGGTTCTTTAGGGAGGAAAATGCCTGAAGAACCGAGCTGATAAACTCCTTAATCTCCTGAAAATGGAATCACTAATGAGATAAAGCAGTGAGTAAATAATATACTACAATACTTGTGAGGCTAGGTCACTCAAGGCTAGTTCACAAGGATGGTAGGGCTCATACTTGTTAAATAATTTACAATATAGCAAATGAGGCTCATATACTCGTAATAATCAATAACTCGTGATATACAAGAATAATCATGTATACAGCTCATGAAGAAATCATAACTCATAATAGATGGATATAGAAATCAAGCTCGTAATATATTAGGAATAAAGGCACTTTATTAGCATATTCCCCTCGTAATAAAGAGTAGAGGCCGGTGGGCATACTCTTCCTCGTAATAAGAGTAGAGGTATAATTAACATACTCTTGCTCGTAATAAATGAAATGGATCAGATTTCACTCTAGGACAATTACCCTTCCTAGATAGGGGTAGGATATTATACCCTATCCATCGGGTTACAATGTGCACAAAGTCTAATGATTAATCCACATTAGTAGGGGATTTCTATACCATTAAGATTATCACATATAGATAGAATAATTTAGGTTCTCATAGACAAATAACTCATGTGATTCAATTGATTCTCATACTCATAGGCATATATCAATATATATATATATATATATATGGTTCTCATAAAAATAATAATTAGCAAATGGCTAATTAAGAACTTATAAAGTTTAATGAAATATTTGGTTCAACAAACAATTCTCATATACTCATACTCATGGTAGCTTGCAAAAGAAATTAGGCATTATACCTTAGGAATTCAAATAGAAGAATAGTAGTATATTTTCTACTCACCTTAAACAAAAAATCATGCTCTATACTCAATGGAAGCCCTTAATCACATCAAATCCTTATGATCTCCAATATGACTTCTAAGAGGAACTATACACTTAACATATACAATTTATCAATACACATAGCCCATGCTCTTAAAATCACCATACTCATGATAGATTCATAATTTCTAACTCTATTCCCTTCCCAAGCATGAAATATAACAATAGAGAAGAATTCAAAAGAAATCAAAACCCTAACTCACCTTTTCAATAGATGCTTCAAGAAATGGAAGAAGTAATGGACAAAGCAACCCCCCATAGATCCCTTAGATGAAGCAATTAATGAAGTCTTTAAGCATTTAATGTGAGTTCGTGAGTGATTCTTTAAGAGAAAAAGGGTTTGGAGCTCTCAAATTTATAGTAGAATGAATTTAGGGCTCTAAATTTCTATTTAAAGTTGATTTCCAAATTATGCCCTCGATGCGAGTCGCGGTCGTGACATGCTCATCGCGGTCGCAACCAGAGCATTGCAGGCACTACAACTATTATTCACGTGACTATTCCTTCTGATATTGCGGTCACTACTACCAGATCGCGAGCGCGATTCTCCTTCAGCCAATTTCCCAAAATCAGGCAGAGAGGTTCGTGGTCAACTTCGCTTTCAAATTCACGGTCGCAATCCTCAGTTGCTGTCGCGACTTCCTTGTCGTGGGCGTGACTTATGCCTTGCAGCTCCACTTAGCAATTCAACCTTTAATTCTCTAGCTAAACTCATAAAATCATTCCAAGAGACTCATTTCACTAACAATACCTCATAATCATCATCAAACACTTATCATATAACTCATAGCTCATAAAAATACTAGATACTCTTCTAGTAGCTCATATAAAAGATCAAATGAATGTATACATGAACTTAGGGTATTATAGTAAGCAATTAGGGTTTGCTCATGCTTTCATGCCGGGCTATCCACGTACTAGCATATGGGCTTATTGTGGCTTTAATTGGTTACATAGTGAGCATGTGGTCATCCAGATATGGAATTTGTTCTTTCGCATAAACATGGTTAAAGTCCTATGATGTCAGGTTCTTTTTTATTATAAATCCTTGGCCGAGGTATTTTAGATTGGCTAGAAGGGACGCTTTCTAGTGACTATCTAATCTAATCGAGTAAAGAACAAAATGACATGTTCATAGAGTTTTGGTATTATGATTTGACATCTTTCCATGATTCTAGTCGAAATCGAGATTTTGGCAACAACTAAAGTAATGCAAGGCCCATAGGTAACCCTCATTACTAGATAAAGTAACGTTCGTTACTTTTGGGGTAACGTTCATTACTATGGGTAACCTTCGTTACTTTTGGGGTTTTTCATTACCAGCATGAGTTCTAGGAGACAGTAGAGGAAGTAACGCTCGTTACATTGAAGTAACGCTTGTTACATTCCCTCTAACAGTTTTTACTTCTTTTGCTTGTGAGAGCTTTAACATGCACATTTATTTTCAATTCTAATTTTCAAGAAAATCAAGTCATATATTAGATATATGGATTCATAACATGATATGTTTAGTCATGGCATGTATGGTTTGATTATGGACTTAGGAAACAATTGTATGTTGTTTTCATTTGGGATGAATGTAATTTATTCTTTCATTTGGGAATGTAATATTAATAGTTTAGGTGCTTTTCATATGTATTGAGCCATTAAGCTATTTGTTATGTAATCTCTCCTTGGTATACCAAGGATTATTTGTGTAAACCAAGCGAAATCTGTGATGTTTGCAAGGACTAGAAGGCTCCACCTATTATCATGCCTAGTGGGAGCAAGGAGGATGACTTGTTTACTTGTGGAGCCCTAAACCCCAACCTAATTCCTTGTGGCTAGGAATCAGGCCCATAGATGTCCATGATCGCACCTATATTTGTGCGTTGTTCATTTTTATCGTATATGTGTGTGAGGCCACGCCCGAACACCCCTCCCCTCGCTCGGGAAAAATGATGCCTTAAGGAAAGGCTAAGCGATTTTTAAGGGAGGTTAAGGTAAGTGCACACGATTGGAAGCGGCTATCGCTTCAGAAAATTGATTTGATTTTTGAAATGGATTCGGGAGTCACCACCCTAATTTATTTAAGTGGAAAAATTAAGGAAAACCCAATTTGACTCCAATTTATTAATCTTTGATTAATTTACCCAAGGATGAAGTCACTAGTCCTCGAACCAGGTCGAGCTCGGAGACCAGGTTTTTGGTTAAAATAATCTCAGTTTGGCTCTTAAATTTAATTTGCCTTTTAAAAATTAATTTCATGGATGACAATTATTAATGATAATTTATAATGCATGAGTATGGCATATATATGGAAGAATAAAGGACAAGTATTTAAACATGCACAAGTAAAGGAAAGTATTTCCTCTAGCCCTTATGGGTACTAGGAAAATCACAAAATCGCTCTTTTACTCCAAAATAATTAAATAAATAAATGCTTCAATTGAAATTTACAAGAAAAGTAATAAATTGACATTGACATGGAAAATAAAAGGGGAAGGGGATTGATTGAGATTTGGATTTGAGACTTGGATTTAGATTCCAAGTGTGCTTACGTACCCCACTGAATGGGGATCAAAACCCATGTAGTTCGTTCCACTATGAGGTGGAAGGATTTAGGGATTGGTCAGATTGATTTGATTTGATTTGGTTTGGGGTTTGAGTGAGAGAAGATGATGTACCTTCTCTTAGGGGGACTTTGAGTGGGCGGAGTGATTTTCCGGACCAAAGTACTGTTTTATCGGTTTTGGATGATGGATTTAAATTAATCTTGAAGGAAATTAATTTGATGATTTGGTTGATTAATTAAAAGGATTAATTAATCAAGTTGGGTAAATACTAATTGGAAAATTAATTAATTAATTAAAATTAATTTTTAATTAATTAACTAATTGGGATTACTCAAAATGAATAAGAAAACTAATTATAGAGAGAGAGAGAGGGGGAGCAAGTGGATAGCAAATCAACAAATGCTCAAGGTGTGTAGAAAATGGAAGAAATGAGAGGGGTATTTATAAGGGCAGACAAGGATTGAAAAAGACCAAAAAAGGTCTAAAAAGCAGAAAAAAGGAGGGGTAAAGTCGAAATTTCGAAAAAAGGTGGACGGCCGCGAAGTACATTGGCGGACGCTCGTGTGCTTCACGCGCGTCCGCCAGAACGTTTGGCGGACTCGCCAGACGTCTTGGTGGATGTGTTAGTACGGGACTGACACGTCAGCCCCGTACTGACGCGTCTGCCATTGAAGCGCATCAGGCGCGTCAGTGCAGATGCGCCAGGCCACGCGCGGCGTCCACTGGGCTGGTGGCTCGTCCGCCGACGAGCCTCGAAGATGCGTGGGGGCGGCTCGCGAACGTCCACGAGCTGCCTCAATTTTTGAGGATTTTCGGGTCAGTTTCTGGGGGTTCCGGGTCAGTTTTCGGGATATTCTGAAGTCTGAAAAATTACCGATCAGTGACGGTGGATCCAAAATTAATTATCAGACATTTTGGTAGTCAGTTTTAAGGAAATTTGGTAGTTTTGGGAAAGTATTGTCTGGTACATAAATTACAATTAGGGTCGAAAAAGTGTTAGTCTCCTTGTAATATTATGTATAAAAATCTATTTTTCCGAGGGGGCGCTGCCCTCTTGACCCCTGCCCGCTAACCGGCTACTGGGACCGCCGTACCGGCTCTGCGTAGCACACGAAATTTAGCAGGTGTCAGCAGCATCTTGAGGGTGTAAAATTGAGGGTTCACAGCTACCCCCTCATCAGAATTGCCTTGTCTGTAAGGCGATTCTGATGATAGTGAACTCGAGAGAAGGGATGGTATAAGGAACCAAAGTGATGTCTAGGTCAGTACTTGTACATGTTTGGGTGAGAGACATGGTTGAAAAGGGATAGTATAAGGAACCAAAGTGATGTATAGGTCAGTGCTTGGACATGTTTGGGTGAGAGACATGGTCAAAAAGGGATGGTGTAAGAAACCAAAGTGATGTCTAGGTCAATACTTGGACATGTTTGGGTGAGAGGGATGGTTGAAAAGGGATGGTCTAAGGAACCAAAGTGATGCCTAGGTAAGTGCTTGGACATGTTTGGGTGAAAGGGATGATTCAAAAGAGATGGTATGAGGAACTAAAGTGATGTCTAGGTCAGTACTTGGACATGTTTGGGTGAGAGACATGGTCAAAAAGGGATGGAAAAATGAACCACGTTGATGTTTAAGCAATTGTTTCTAAACATTTATGGGTGAAGGATGGATTTTGAT
>CATKHJ010473060.1:0-12427 GCA_949750685.1 Vernicia montana
ATTTTTAATTAATTAATTAATTGAGAGTGGGTGGGAATTTAAAAAAAGATTAATTAGTTAATTAAAATTAATTTTTAACTAACTAACTAATTAATTAGAGAGAGAGTAAAAACTAATTAGAGAGAGAGAGAGAGAGAGAGAGAGGAAGCAATTGGAAAAATCAACAAAAGCTTGAGGTGTGGTTTGAAGTGAAGTGAAGTGGAGTATTTATAGGGAAAATGAGGGTGAAAAAAGACCAAAAAAGGCTTGGAAATCAGAAAAAAGAAGGGGCAATTTTAGAATTGCACAAAAAGGGACGGAGCCGCAAAAAAGGGTGGCGGATGTGCGTCTGCATGGTCAGACTGCGGCGTCCACCAGAGCGTATGGTGGATCTGCCAGACGTGCCGGTGAACCCGTAGGCGGTCCGCACGGACGTGTCAGTACGGTCAGCCCGTATTGACACATCTGCCACTGACGTGCATTGATGGCAGAGCCGCAGGGGGTACCTGCGGCATCCGCAGGGCTATGCGCGGCGCCGCATTGCTTCCACGTGGACGCCGCGTGCCTCCACGAGGAGCCGTGCAATCGCATGGCGGACACGCATGGATGACACATGGACGTCCGCGTGTGCCTCGGGCTCCAAGCTCTGATTCAGTTTTCGAGGCCTTTCGGGTTAGTTTTTAAAGGTTTTGGGTTAGTTCTGGGGTATTCTAAAGTCTGAAAAATTACCAGTCAGTGGCATTGGATCCGAAATTAATTATCGAACATTTTGGCAGTCAGTTTAGAGGAAAATTGGGTCATTTTTAGAAAGGTGCTGTCTGGTACAAAAAGTCTGATCGGGGTTGGAAAAGTGTCAATCTCCTTGTAATATTATGCATGAAAATCCATTTTTTCAAGGAGGCGCTGCCCCCTTGACCTATGCCCGCTAACCGACTAGCGGGACCGCCGTACCGACTCTGCGTAGCGCACGAAATTTAGCAGGTGTCAAGCTACGGCAGCATCTTAGGGGTACAAAATTGAGGGTTCACAGCTGCCCCCTCATCAGAATTGGCTTGTTTGTAAGGTAATTCTGATGATAGTGAGAGAAGGGATGGTACAAGGAACCAAAGTAATGTCTGGGTCAGTACTTGGACATGTTTGGGCGAGAGATATGGTTGAAAAGGGATATGGAAAAAGGAACCACATTGATATTTAAGCAATTACTCCTAAACATTTATGGGTGGAGGATGTGACTGAGTTTGGTAAATAGATGCGAAAAAAGGAACCAAATTGATATCTAGGCTAGGGGCTAAATATTTTTGGGTGTAGGATGGATTTTGATAAGATATTTTTGGTAAAAGGGAGAGCCTCGACCTTACGGCGAGTCGGTTCGAGAGATTCTAAAAAGGTTCTGTTATGAGGAGAGCCTTGGCTTAGGGCGAGTTGGCTTGAGAGATTCTGAAAAGATTCTGGTATCAGGGGAGCCTCGACTTAGGGCGAGTCAGCTTGAGAGATTCTAAAAAGATTCTGGTGTGAGGGGAGCCTCGGCTTAGGGCGAGTCGGCTCTAGAGATTTTAATCGGGTGACAGTTTAACTGGATTTGATTGATAAGGGAAGACGCTCCCAGTATCTTTGGGAGATTTTGCATCATTGGTAACATAACTGCTTGTCTCTTGGGTGAAAGATGTTTACCAAGGTCAGAATCGGGTGAAAGATAGTTGTTTTGCTTGGAAGTATAGTTGTGAAATGGCGTCGCGGTCAGTTTTGAGAAGGTACTAGTCAATTCTGAAAAGATGGTGGTCAGTTTCGAGGGGATACTGGTTAATTCTGGAAGATGTCGGTCAGCTTCGAGGTCTCGCCCGAGCACTAGTTCGATACTCTAGAGGGGATCGAAATTCTCATTCGGGTTTGAAATCACGATGGAACCCTCGGATTCGAATTGGTTGATCTTTGAAAAGCGTTTTGGGAGTCGCCACCTTAATTTTATTTTATTTGGGAAAATTTAAGGGAAAATCCAATTTTGACTCCAATTATTGAATAATGAAAAAGTGCACTAGCCCTAGATTACCAAAGAGAATTCGGGGACTAGATTTTCGGTTTATTTTTAATTTGTTTGGCAAATTTTATAAACAATGACTTTAAAATGATTTCATGAACAATAATAATGTATGAACAATTATGAATGAATTAAAAAGAAATAAAACAATAAGTAAATGAAAGCAATAAAGAAAGTAAATAAAGAAAGTAAATATTAAATTTACAAGATAAAACAAAATAGGGGATACTTTCTCTAACCCTTATGGGATTCTAGGAAAGCAACACATTTCCCAAAATTAATCCAAATAATAAAAGTAAATAAACAAAGAAATGAAAAGAAGCACAAAATTACACAAAGAAAATGAAAGAGGGAGAAAATATGTTTTAATTGGATTTGATGCTTTTCAGACAAGCATGCCTATATATCCCTTCGAATGGGAATCAAAATCCACGTAGTTCGCCTTCTTGTGAAGGAGGTTTGTTTTAGTCTGAACCTTTTATCATGTTTCAGTTCATTGATTAAAAGGCGAGTTGATTGATTTTAATCAAACAAGATTGATTACCAAGTTGTTAATTAAGTCAGGTTTAATTAACAAATAAAAGAGGATCAGAATAAGTTAATTAATTCAGTTTCTAATTAACATGCCTCTTAAAGTGATAAAAGAAAAGGATTGAAGAGATGGGGATCATATAAAGGAAATGGGGAAAACAATAACTATGCTAGAATAAAAGAACTAAAATAAAGGGAATAAAAGAAAAAGGGAACATGCAAAGGGAAATAACAATAAAGTAATAAAAAGAAACTAAGCTAAAAATAAAACAAAACAACAAAGAAGCAAAATAAACTTCAAAACAAATAAATAAATAAATGAAAAATGGAAGAAAATAAATACCTTTTGAAGACGAGGCTTGGGGACGTATGGACGGAGTGGACGACCGGATCGCAATTCCCCCTTGACTCGACTTGGCAGAACCAAAGCTCCAAACAGCTACTAGGATGGCGCTTTTAGGACTTCCTCGAACTGACTTGAAAGAAACCACAAACAACCACCTAAAACGGAAACTTTAAACTAGGAAAGGCAGCTCTTTCGAACCAAGCCTTAGGAAAATGCATGCTTGTAATCAATTAGGTTTGATTTGGCAAGTGAGGTGTATGTTGAAATGAGTTGGGAAGAGGGGTTTATATAGGTAGGAGGGGTAGGAACAGTTTTCACATTTTCCAATGTGGGAAAATGGATCAAAAACATCAAAACCGCACAGAGCTCTTCTAGGACCGCACACGGCATATTCTGGACAGCACAGAACCAATTGGGACCGCACAGGGCAAGGCAGGACTGCACAGGGCCCATTTGGGACCACACATACCCTTGCGGAACCGTACAAGCCTTGTGCGATCACCCAGGCCAAACCGTGGTTGGTTCTTCAATTTTTTCAATCCTTTCTTGCCCGTTTCAATTTCTGAGTCCTTTTTGCATGTCCATGGATTTAGACGGTGCGAAATTCAGGGTTCACAGTAAGCATGCTTGTCTAAAAGCATCAAATCCAATTAAAACGAATTTTCTTCCTCTTTCACCTTCTTTACATAGTTTTGTGCTTTCTTTCATTTCTCTGTTTAGTTACTTCTGTTATTTGATTTATTTTGGGGAATGTGCGACTTTCCTAGAATCCCACAAGGGCTAGAGAAAGTATCCCCTAATTTGGTTTATTTTGTAAATTTAAGATTTATATTTGCTTTATTTATTTAATTTCTTTATTGCTTTATTTTACTTTATTTCATACATTATTGTTCATTCATCTATAACTGCTCATGAAATCATTTTAAGTCATTGTGTATTAAACTTGCCAAACTTGTTTCATTAAAATAAACCGAAAACCTAGTCCCTGAATCCTTTTTGGTAATCGAGGCTAGTGCACTTTTTTCCATTGGATAAATAATTGGAGTCAAATGAGTTTTTTCCTTAACTTTTCCCAAATAAAATAAAGTTAAGGTGGCGAATCCTAAATTCATTTTCAAAATCAACCAATCCGAACCCGAGAGTTCCATCGTGAGACTAAAACCAAATGAGCATTTCGATTCCCTCTAGCGGATCGGACCAGTCCTCGAGCGAGGCCTCACAGGTAGTTTATTGGCTTGAGAAAAAGATGAAGGTTCCTTTGGTATGGTTGCTATAGTAGAATAACCGAAAAACCTTTTAGGCTTAAGATTTCTAGTTTGGGCTCGGGTGACCATGGTGTGTTGGCATTGAACAATTGGAGTGGCCAGATTATTTGTGGGTGAAGAGGTTGTATTATACTAATTGAGGTCAACCAACGACGATAACCCAAGACTTTGTGTAGATGGCATTGTTGGAGCGATATTAGGAGATGAAGGTTTAGGCGAAGAGGTGGTTTGTGGTAATGAAATTGGAACTTCATTGGAATCAGGTTGGACAGTAGCAATCGGGCTAGGATTTAGGGTGTTTGGGCCGATTTGAGCAGTAGTAATTGGGGTCAAATGGTTAGGCTAGTTTGTTGGAGACCGAGTCAGTGTAAAGCTATGACTTGGTGAGTGCTAAATGGACTAGAAATTGGTGGTGATTGGATGAGTTTGACAACTTGATATAGAAGGAGAAGATAGTGGTATAGATGAGGGCAAGAAAATCGTTGTTGGACTAGTCATTGTGGACTTAGATACCAACACATCACTTTTGGAAAATGGAAAAACATGTTCATTAAAAAGAACATTACGTGAGACTAGTATTTTTTTTATCTGACAAACTAAGACAATAATAACCCTTATGAATTTTACTGTAACCTAAGAAAACACAAGCCTTTGATCGTGGAGACAGTTTATGTTTAGCATATGGTTTTAACCAAAGATAACATAGGAAACCAAAAACTCGCAATGTATCATAAGTTGGTGTTGTGTTGAATAATTTTTCATAGGGTGTCTTATGTTGCAGACGAGGTGTAGGTAAACGATTAATTAAATATATAGCAGTGTCAAAGACATATTGCCAATATTCTTGAGGAATAGAGGCATATTGTAATAAAGCAAGTCCGGTTTCAACAATGTGTCTATATTTACGTTCTGCACAACTGTTTTCTTCAGGTGTTTTTAGATAAGAACTGCTTTGAGTGATACCATTGTCACTAAGATATTTTGTAAGAGACTGATACTCTCCACCCCAATCCGCTTGGAAAGACTTAATAGAACGACTAAAGAACTTCTCAACAATATGACAAAATTTAATAAATACACTAAGAACTTCATATTTATATTTGGTAAAAATATCCAAGAGTATTTACTAAAATGATCATAAAATAAAACATAATAGCGATTATTATCAGTAGACAAAACATGAGAAGGACCTCACAAGTCTGAACAAACTAAATCTAAAGGACCTTGAGCCTGAAAACTAGAAATTGGAAAAGGTAATTTATGTATTGACACTATAAGCATGACATAAAGTAGCATTTTTATTTGAACTAAAATTTATTTCAGACTGACTCAAAGCTTGACGAACAATTTGAAATGAAGCATGGCCTAGACGTGCATGCCAAGTTGAAAGGGAGCAAGAATGCGCTTGAATGGGACCACCAGATTTCTTATGCAATTGAAGAAGAATAGGGTAAAGACCATTATCATTCCGGCCTATAAGGAGCAGCTCCCTTATGTGGATATCCTTTATTTCATAATAATCAGGAAAAATTCAATCGAGACATTGTTAGTCTTAGTGAAGTTTGATACTGAAAGCAAATTGTCAAAAATACGAGGTATACAAAGAATATTTTTTAAATTTAAAGAACGATTGTTAGAAGAAAATTGAGAGGAGCCAACATGAGATATTGGAAGAGTTTTACCATTGCTAATCTTTACTTCTTCGGGTCCCTGATATTCTAAATGGATGGTAAGATTTTCCATGTCCGCAATAAGGTGATGTGTTGCACCGGTATCTAAAATCCACGGCTAGGTAATGGTAGAGGGTTTAGCATGGTTGGCCATTGGTTGAGAGTGTTGATATGGTCTGGAATAAGGCTGTTGAAAATGCTATGTATCTTATCTAGCCCTTGATGAGAATAATGACCATTGCCATTACAATTGTGACAAACCACATTTGAAGAATCGACATTGGAAGCAAAAGTTTGGAACGAACCTTGATTTGGATACGACCCATGTCCATAACTGGACCTACCTTGACCACGAGAACGTCTTCCTCGCCCTCGATTATTAAACGTTCCATGCCCATAGTTCGTACAAGGACCTTGAGCAATATGAGCAATTGGAATTATGACATCTTTAGAAACATATTCGACAACAAGATTGGTTTCCTCATTGAGAAGTAACCCATACAAATCCTTAAATGAAACAGAGTCAGGCCTATTCTCCAGAGAATGATTAAATGGCATGTATAATGGGTCCTAGACCATTAGTGATATTATGAACAAGATCTTCTTTAAGTACCAGATGTCGCAATGCCGATAGTTTATCAAACATCCCTTTCGCCTTTTGAGCATACTTAGTAATGGATTCAGTTGCTTTCTTTTCCAACTTGTAAAAGTTTTTCTTTAATGTGCGAACTTGTGCCTTTGACGTAGAAGCATATGTAGCTTCTGATCTCATCCATGCCTCTCGCGATGAAGAAGACCCCACAATCTGGGGTACAAAACTCTCTGACATTGAGCCTATTATCTAGCTTAAAACAAGTTGATCTTGACGAAACCATGTAACATAGGTTGGATTTGGTTGATCATTAACCATTTTTGGAGGAGATTCAGTAGAACCATCAATGAATTTAGTGAGATCATAGCTATTTAGTAAAGGAAGTAATTGTGTTTTCCACAACAAGTAATTGGTAGCATTTAATTTAATAGGAAGTTGGTGGAAAATATTTGGTGGATTAGCAGTAGATGAAAACAATGGTGCAGCGAGTTGAATCGACATGATTGAGAGAAAAACAAATCTAAGAGTTGGGCTGTTAGGCTAGTGCAAGCTTTGATACCATATAAACACTGTTATGGAAATTATTGGTGTATTATTATTAACGTATGATAGTAAATATATAGATACATATCAGATAGTTACAAGGAGTTTAAGATAGATACAAATACTGCTAAGTGATTATCAATATAACTAATGTACAACTTTGTAGCTTATCCTTATCAAAATTGTGAGTAATTTTTTGCATATTTTATCACATACTTTCATATGGGAAGCGAAAAAAATGAGATTACTCCCACAATTAATGACCCTCTTGTTTTAAATAAAATTTGAGGTTTATTCTTAGAATTAGAGTTTTTTTTTTTTTTATTTTTTATTATATGGGATCGAGTAGAATTGGATATTTGTTTTGCTGTTAATTGAAAGATTTATGAATTATTTTATTGTCACTTTTTTGCTTTATTTCTATGGAATTGGTTCTATAAATTGAGGCTTTTCTTTGGTTTTTTTGGACAAGTAAAACCCAATAATTTTTATTGGTTACATGTATGGAAATCTCTTTTACCTTGTGCTATCTGATTCTAGGATGCTAGAGTTGATGTTTTCTATTCATTACGCTTAGACTATGCTAGAATGATCTATTTCCTTGGTTCTTGTTTGGTATATGACCCTGTCTTTTCATATTATTCCTTCATTGATGCTTCTTTAAATTTATATGTGTTGAACTCTTGCTTGTCAGCTTTATTCTTTCATCTTTACATTTTGTGTTCATAGTACTAAATTTAGGAGCTCTTAGGACACCTTATCTCAATAGTTACAGTTTTGGGTGACTGGGTTCTTGCATGTAATACCCCAAATAGATGCATGGACTTCTTATTGACTATATGAATAATTTACAGATGTTGTATCATGAGTATTTGTGTGTTATGAGTTGCACACTAAGTGTATATGTGAACCATGTTTGAAGATTTGGATTTGAGACTTGGGAATTTGTCAAATTCTGTTGCTGAATGAAAGTCACGGTGGTAACATGAAAGTTACAGCGATAACTTTGAGATTGAATAGTAGAAACCGCCTATGGATGAAAGTTGCGACTGTGAGTTTGAAGGTTATGGTCGTAATCTTCATAATTGCGGCCGTGAACTTCATAGTTGTGGCGGTGAAGTTGCATGAATAGTAGCGTGAACAGTAACGTGGACTTATGAGTCGCGGCCGTAATTTAAAGGATTGCGCCCGTAACTTATAGGTTGCGACTGTAACTTTAAGATTGCGCCTGTGACCTATGTCGGGGATAGAATAGGAAATCAGGCTCTATATAAGGAATTAAAGTCCTAAATTCATTTTCACTCGATTTTTCTGAGTTTTGAAATCTATTTTCTCTCTAAAACCATTAAATCTACTCATTTTAAGTTCAAGGAAGCTCATTTATTGCATCATTAAGACAATCTAGGGTTGAAGAATCCACTTCCTCTTCTCATTGATTAAGCATTAAAGTTAAGGTAAGTTAGGGTTTATGTGTTTTCTTCCATTACCTTTCAATTTCTTCAATTCGGTTTAAGGTTATGGTAAGATTAAGATGAGTTAGCATCATTAGCATTGTTAATTGTGTTAAGATTATAAATTATTGATTTATTGCTATTTCTATGGTTAGGTTGTGTAACTTTTCATAGAGATAGAAGAGATGGTGATGATGGAGGATGTGACCATCATATTTGTTTGTTTTAGAGATTGATTGCAAGCTATTTTAGGGAATTGCATTATTAAGGTGAGTGATAATTATACTATTATGATTGTGTTTTGAATCATGGGGCATAAATGCCTAATTTTTCATGAACTTCCAAATGATTATTGATTATGGTTAAATATCCTTATTTGTGATATCAAATTCATTGTATCCATAAACCATTGATTGAACCAATACCATATTTATTGTATAACTATGATATGAATCTCTAAAGAACCTATGCATGACAATGACCTACTATTCATGAAATCCTTTGTATAAACCTCTATGACCATGAACCAAAGCAGAAAACCTCAACTCTGATGTAGGGCAAGACATCAAACATTGTGTACAATGTACTCCGTTGGATAGAGTAAAGTATTCAAGCTCTAGTTAGGAAGGGCTATGGTGTCCTAGCCATGAGATCTAATCAATCTTGCGCAAAAATGAGGGTATGCTCCGAAAAGAAGAGCCTCTATCTCTAATGTTCATGATTGAATATGTTCTATGTCTCAGTTCTCGATAACGCCTAATGGCATATACTCATTCTCATGGGAACATTAAGACTTATGAACCTCTATTCAAGTTATTACTATTTCTGCTAAATATGATATGTACATGATGAATGAACCCTATAAACAATTGTTATTGTATGAACCATGAACTATTCTTGTGAGTCAACTTTGAATCACCAAGCCTCACAAGTATGGTAGTATAATCATTACTCACTGCTTTATCTCATTAGTGATTCCATTTTTCAAGTGAGCTATAATTTATCAGTTCGATTTCCAAGGCGTTCTTCTTCTTCCTCAAAAACTTAAGTGATTAATGTAAAGCTCCATTCTTTTTATTTGTATTGTAAAGATGATGATTCGAATCTTTAGATGCTTTATGGTACATGTATGAATGGTATTCTTTTGTCCTTTAAGGCATTAACCTATGAATGGTATAATATGTAAGATGACCTAAGGTATGACTATTAATGAACATATGAGTTATGAATGTTGTTGATGAGTATAGTATGTATGGTTGTTTGGTTTAGATCTTGAAAGATTGTATATGATTAGATTGCATGGTACCGTATGGATGATTGTCTGGTAAGGTTCCTATGAGTTTTCGGTGGCATTAAACCTACCCATGCCCTAGGATCGTCGCGGTTCGAGAGTCGGGTCGGGACATTGCATGACCTATAACCTTTGTTTTTCTAAATTTTTTGTTTCTGAAAATTATTGCTTTTGATTTATTTTTCCAGACAGTGAATGGAGCTAGTATGAATTATGAAATGTATGGTTGTGTGTGTGTGTTTGATTTAGCATAATTTTTTTAGAGAGTTATAACTAGAATAGTTAACTAATTATAAGGATAATTAAATTATAAACAAGCTTTAAAGGTGATTTAATTTTTAGATTTTTATTTTTATTTATTTCTGAATTTTCTTGTGTATTTTAGGAGATGACAGGCTCTATTGGTGGTGTGGATATGAAAGTTGTGGTGGCAAGTTGATGCTTGCAGGGAGGAAGATGACTCATGAAAAGATTTTGTAATATTTGGACCTTTTTGTAATTTGTTAGAAACTTGTCTATCATTGTATTTTTCATTTAGGGATCAAAATGTAATTTATTAGCTAAATAGGCTTTGTAATTACTATGGAATATATAAACATAAATTTAAAATTTAAAAGAATTGTAAAATTTTGATTATTATTTAAAAAAAATTATATTTTAGCAATTACACGTTTTAGTTGCTAGATAGTCGCTATAACTAGTCGCATTAGCCTTCTATTCATTGAAATTAGTGACCACATTTTTTTAGTTAGCGACTAATTATATTAGTAGCTAAATTGTGACTCTTATCATCTAGTCACTAATTAGCGACTATTTTACTTGCAAAAAAAAAAAAAGAAAAAAGAAAAATTAGCAACTAAGACTTTTGATCGCTAAATAGTCGCTAATTATAATTAGCGACTAAAATTCATTATTTAGCTATTAAATTTTTTAGTCGCTAATTTTAGTTTTTCTTGTATTGAGATAGATAAAGAAATCTAAACTCTAAGATTACCTTGCTTACCCAAGCTTTAATGGAAGAAGAAATGAAGATAAAGCTTAACTTGAATCTTTGGGTGATGGTATAAAAGTGATCTTGGAGGTTTCTTGAGTTGAGGAGAGATGGGTGTTGGGAAAAATATGAGTTATTAGGGTTCTTGACACGTTTTGAGGTCTTTAAATGAAAGAAAAATCGTGAAATGTCACTTTTGATCCGATATACTATTCACATATGTGATAAGTGTAACGGACATTATACATTACTGTTCACCATATTGTTCTTGATTTTTAACGATCATTCATTCAATATAACGAGTGTTACTTTTTGTTTGAAATTTCTAAAATTCAATAATACTCGTTTCAAAAGAATAACGACCGTGACTTTCAAACCAATTATTCAGTAATGGGCGTTAACAATCTTGAAGCGACTGTGTTGTTCTCTGTAGGACCCCGTATTGCTCTCTGTATGAATTTCTATACATTGCAATTTATAGTAGCGCTCGTTCCAATTAAGTAACGCATGTTACCTTATTACTCTTTACATTATTTTTTGAAATTGTAAGATTACACATAAAAAATTCAACATACATAGCTAACATGAAATTAGGGTATTACAAATAATGAAAGTTGTTATTTTTTTATTCTTATTATTTTCTTAGGTATTTAGCTAATTCCAATGGGGAATTGTTGGGGATCTCCTGCTACTATTCCTACACCTTTCACCACTGGTCATCTCAACACAGGTACTTCTTATATGATTCTTTCTCCATTAATTGGTTGTCTAAGGTACTGTTCTTTAATTCTAAATTAGTAAATTTCCTTCCTTTTATGTACAAATACTCCTTCACAAGATAACTATCTCACTTTTTTTTGCCAATTTATTGATTTTATCATTGGGTATTTCGTGATTTGGCTATCTGGGTTTTGTTTTGTTTTTGTTTCTAACTATGTGGAAATTAATTTCATTGTTTAACCAAAAAAAAAAAAAAAAAACCTTTCTAATAGAATTTTGAGTAAATCTACATGACGAATTTTCATTATTCCCTATGCTTATATGCATAAGTTAAAAAAAAATTGAAGTTATTGTAGGTAATTATTATTATTATTGTTGTTGTTTATATTAAAATTGCACCAATTTAAGTTGCAAATCAGTAATTTAGGTGCTTTTGTTCATGCTTTTTTGGTGGGATTTTGTGTATTTTTAGTTTGGAGTTGATTTTTTATGTTTGTTGTTTAGACATATATATATAAAATATTTTGGCTGCTGTGTTTTTGGGTTCAGAGCCTACTTACCATCTTTTCAGTCATAATTCAATCTCTTTGGTTATAATCATTAATGGGTTGTTTTTAATTTGTATTCATCATAACTTGAATTTCAATTGATGCAATTTCAATATGTAGGTTTTATGTACATGTTATTAATAGGAAATCATATATATGACCAATTCATGTAACATTCCACTTTCGGGATGAATGGTTCTAGGGTATGGATAAATCTAAGGCCACCAAAAACTCGTAGAACCTGATCATATTAAGAAACTAATACAATTTCAGCAGCAAGCCGGCAGTACGCATAATTTTTCCAGAATACGAAACCTGCAAGACAAATTATACTTCCAATAATTATCCTCCCTTATATCTTCAACTTCATAGCCAATACAAATCCTCCCAATATTTTTCTCATATATAATGAGTTATTTTCAAGGTCAGTCTCACACTTCAATAATCAATTGCACTTTTATACAA